>JAFBJT010106136.1:53543-71528 GCA_016785325.1 Chascanopsetta lugubris | reverse complement strand
CGGTGGAGAAACAAACAGGGAGAGAGAGAGAGAGACTCTCTCAGACAGGCCGAGTCCCAAAGGGGAAACGATGGAGATAAAGACGGGGAGTAAGGTGCAGAGAGAGAGAGAGAGAGAGAGAGAGAGAGAGAGAGAGAGAGAGAGAGGGAGGGAAGAGGGGGGGGGGTGAGCGGCGTGTGATTCATGGGGACTTTTACAGCTTCAGAAAGGTGTCGACTTCCATCGCGGCTCCGAATCAGCTGGCTGTTGCACGTACAGTAGCAGGTAATACAACCTCCCTCTCACTTTATATCACCCTCCCACTCTCTCTCTCTCTCTCTCCTCGGCCGTCCCTCGTCTGCTCAGAAATGCAAACTTACGCATGGTATGTGAGAGAGGGGGGTCCCTAAAAGAACCTCAAAGAGGCTCTGAAAGATACAGTGGCTGCTGCACCTGAGGTTTCAGATACAGATGTTTATTTTCAACAACCTTCACCGCTGATGTTCCGTTCATTCTTACGGGAGCAGGAGTCGTCCTCAAAACACTGTTTGCTCAACGGAAGTGTTTGTTTTCCATTAAAGCCGCAAACCTTGGAGCAAGGTCAGTTTTTATACCTTGTACGGATCCTTGTCCTCAGCTATTCAGCTATACAGAGATACAAGGAACCAGGTCAGAAGTGTATCCTGATTATAGACTGTAGAGGAGCCCACCCATAGTTTGCTGCAGAGTGCTCGTTAGGCTCGTAGTGGGGGGTTAACTCCTCCTACTTCCTGGTTCATCCAAAAATGGCCAAAGCGGTGGAGCACAGGTAGGGTGAGCACATGGTGCTGTCTCGTATGAATATATATATATTTTTTTTTTCTTTGATATATGTATATTATATATATATATGTATACACAGGGATCTGCCTGGCTCTCCCCAGAAATGTGGAGTAGGATGGTGCTAGCTGTGGACGGAGGGGGGGGGGGGGGGGGGGGGGGGGGGGGGGGGGGGGGGGGGGGGGGGTTAGGGACGTAAACAGAAACAGCTAAGCTCGTTTATGTCAAACGTCCCAGCCAAAATAGGGTTTGTACGTCCTTATGTGACGTCAGCGCTCCATTTTTAGCGTCATAGCCAAATCGACCAATGCGATACACAACTCGCACTTTGAAAACACCACAAGATTTTGCAATTTCACGAGATGTCGCCAGACAACAATGGCGCCGAGGAAAATGATGCTGCGTGGCTGGAAACCCGCACATTTTGGCAAAATTCAGCAAAATTCCTGTATATATATACATATATATATATATATATATGTATATATATGTGTAGACTTTTATTTATTAGCTGTCCCTCCTCCTTTTTACTGTACACAGTTGAACGTGTCTATGTTAATTCAATTCAGGATTTGTTTATTCGTTTATTTATATATTTGTTTTGTGACACCCAAAAATGTCTCTCAGTGTGATTCACATCTTGGCTGAAACCCACTCGTGTCTTGTCTAAATGCAATTTCTGTTGCATTTGCTGAGAAATGATAATAATATGTGCCCGATGTATGTCACTGCTCTGTTGTCTGTGTGTGTGTGTGTGTGTGTGTGTATGTGATTATATTATGTCACTTCATATTATGTTGGATTAGATCACATACAGCGTGATTAGATTAGACCTTAATTATCTTCATGACCTTAATGACCCTTAGTGGGATGTGCTTTTCTGATCGTTTGTGCTGTAAGAATATGGTGTGTGTGTGTGTGTGTGTGTGTGTGTGTGTGTGATTCCCTGCTGTGCACACATTCACTTGACATTCATGTCAGCCTGAGTAAAACCTAACTTATGTTCAGTGGTTAATCACATGTGTGAAAAGCTGGATGTGGTATACGTCGACAAAGGTTAACCTCCACATACAAGTGGAGGAGCTGACAGGAACAGATGGATGGCTGCTGTGGAGACAGTGGGTGTGTGGAGATCAGCGTGGGCTGGTGGGATGTACACAACCACCACGGTTCAGCGCATAGGGCTGTTTTCCAGGAAGTGTGGTTTGTGGCTTTTAAATGTAGATTTAACAAATATGATTTGTCCGTAGACCGTATGTAAAGATGGAGGTAACGTCCGTGACGTCACCCGTTGGTTTCTGAGGCTCGTAGTGGGCGGTGCACTCGTCGGCCATCTTGCCCGTGCCTAACTCCTCCTACCCCCTGGTTCATCCTCTTCTGTGTTGGACTCTGAGTGCTGCTGCTTGGTTTTGTCGCATATTCTGAGAAACACCTTGTTATTGAATAACATTCCGCCGCGATGTCACAAAATGAAAAGCACAGATACCAGCCGTCCTTCAGCTGTGCTGCTCTCTGCGCACAGACCTGACGCTCTGGGACCTGCAGCTGTTGATCCTCCTGTCTCCGACACCTCGGGGGCAGATCTTTCACCCCCTGTCTCAGAGCTGCAATAGAACAGGTCTGCAGCAAACGTAAGGCGCTATTATTCTTCAGATCCAAAACTCCGCCATCTTGGGAGAGGAAGCAGGCTTTGTGAAAGCAGCTATGTGGAGCTGTGAAATGAGTGACGGGGGGGAAACTTGTCTGCATTATGATGATCATTTGTAATTGCAACCGTTTACAATCTTCCTATGAAGCCCAGCTGCTAAACTAGACCTGAGCTGCTCCGTGGAAACCAGCCCTGCACTGTCAGAGCTGTGTGTTTATCAAGATATTACTCAGCTGCAATTTTACACAACACAATTACTTACACCAATAAAACATCACATCCTTATCCCGTCCATCAGAGGAGTTAAGTCACTTATTTGCGTTGGTTGTGTTGCTGTAGCATCTTTTATTTACTTGTTAGTTTGCTTACTTCTGCATTTCATTATACGGAATCCAGCCTCATTTGCATAATTGCCATTTGCATATTTGGCGGCGTGTGGTGGGGGTGGTGTTGTAGGACTATCTGTTCTTTATGTAATCTGCTTATGTTTGTTGATGTTTTGTGTGTTTTGCTCTCACTGTTTATGTAAACCATATGTGTCGTCACGTGCTGGAGGGATAATGTGGGTCAGAGAGAGGAGGGGAAACATGAAAGACTGAATGTTTGATCAATATACATGATAAATAAATGGTAGAATTAACCGATATGACAGAGGAAACTGAAATGTGTTATGATCCTGATTCAGAGGAAAACGAAGGAAATTCAATATCAGTTTATGAATATTATTAGATAAGTGAAATATATGAAAAATGTAAAGGTCTAATTAAGTTTAAAAAAATGAAGGAAACTGATGCGGAGAGAGATGAGGCAGAAGTTCAATTCATGAAATATGAATATTACTTTCATTTCAATTCAAATATATTATGAATCAGAATCTTATATTTTTTCTCTAAATTAGAGTTCCGATTTTGATAGTGTATTTATCTCAGTCTAAAGAATAATTACAGGTCAATTGTTTCATCAATACAAGGCGAGAAATCCATTCCACCGGGTAGATGTTGTGAGAAACACAGTAACTGTTGCTGCTCAGATGTGATCAAATAACATCTTATCTTCTTCATAGTAAACAGCTGTAAACAACAGATAAACACAAAGCATCACCAGGATCCCGGTGTAACGGTTTTGTTGTGATCTCTGTCGCGAATCCTCCACCATGTTCACCCGCCGGGTGCTAACATCACCTGACACTTCATTTTCATCTCGTTGTGTAAACTCAACTTTTAAAGCCTTTTTTTTCTGATGAATCAAATGAATAATTAACTGTCAATAAATAATTGAGTTTGAACCTGCAGCAGCTGAAAATAACAGTATGTAAGCAACTGCTGAAAACAGTGGAAACTAGAATATAAATCGGAGCAGAGGAGCAGGGAGCTGCAGTCCAGTGATAATGCTCTGTAAGGTTTTGTTCTCTCTCTCTCTCTCTCTCTCTCTCTCTCTCTCTCTCTCTCTCTCTCTCTCTCATGAAGGTGTCTCAGATATGTTATGATAGTTATGAGCTCTCAGGCTGAGAAAATGTTTGCTTGGGTTGACAGCAGCAGTGTTAATGTGTTGTCACACACCCGTCAACATGTACATTGAAAATATATCTTACTGCTGTATTTACAAAATACATTCATCACCACCTAGTGGCTCGCTGTGGTATGACCGCAGACTGTACATAAATATGGACACGCTCCTTAATAATGCATAATTTCAGACCTGAATAGAATAGAAATGAGCGAGTTAGAAAATAATTCAAGTCCTCGATGTGACTGATTGAGACTGGTATAGTTTGAACCAGGCGTTAAACATGTTTCATTCACCTCTAAAGTTGACTATTTCAACATGGGAGTCTATGGAGATTTTCAGAGCGCAGCCTCAAGTGGCCACCCTGTGAACTGCACGTTTTTCCACTTCCGTAATACCACTTGAGTGTAACTCATAAATCCTGCCTCCTCCATGTTAATGGATGAAATTTGGACCAAACTAACTTGACATGTTCTATATAGTATAATAACCATATGCAGTATTTCACACCTGTAACTAAAAAGCAATTAAACAAACATATTGACTTTGAAACGACTTTTCGAGCATCCTAACTTGCTTCATTTCCACAGGCTAGGCTTTGCTCTCATGTGATTTGTGACCGTGAATGCAACTCGACACGGTCACCATGACACAGCGTTTATCTATTTTGTTCAGCATCCAAAAAAACACAACAGAGCAACATCTAAAAAAAACCCAAAAACAAAAAAATACCCGGAGTGCTCGTTGTCCTTTTCCAAATCACTGCTGCAGAACAACAAAGGTGCACTCAGTGGGGGCTCCATGTGGATGTATCCTCTGCTGTGAACGACGGGGCTCTCATGTCACTGCACCATCAGACCGAGGATAAGGTGGAGGAACTCTAACAGGCTCCGCCCAATCATCCATTCATCCTCTGCAGCACAGACCCTCATGTGCTCTCGGTGAGAGCATCGCTCTGACCCGAGGTCATGAATCAAGCATTTATCCTCCACATTAAATTTAATATCGTCGCTGTTAAACTTTTAAAAACGTAATTACTTTGTATTTGTTATGTGCGGGTTGACATAATCAACACACATAATTGATCTAAATAAATTAGAAAAACAAACTAATAAAATGTCAGTCACTTGGGTCCAGTCTAAATTACTGCAGGGATGAAAAGCAGTCATCATCATTTATCATGCATCATCCTCTTCAATCATCAGTACATCATCATCACACAGTGCGATGACACGCACACGCACACGCACGCGCACACGCACACACACACACACACACACACACACACACACGCACACACACACACACACACACACATCAGACCCAGCAGAGATATGAGTGGTTACAGCTTCCTGCCAAGGGAGGAAGACAGAAAAACACCTGGAGTTGGAACGTGGACACATTGACTGGGTCACGTGCTCACCTTAAGCCTGGGAAAACGCCCAGAGCAGTGTAGGGAGCCGGGATGAGTGGGAAGGACAACAGTGCCCTCTGGTGGACAAGAGGGATAGTTTGTGGAATGCAAGCAGGTGTTCCATCAATGATTTCATCATCCTAAAAACATGATAGATATTTGTTTTTCTGAGTGTGTGTGTGTGTGTGTGTGTGCGTGTGTGTGCACATTATTATTATTATTATTATTATTATTATTATTATTATTATTATTATTACTACTACTATACACAAATACTGTCTATATTCATAGCTCTCTCTCTCTCTCTCTCTCTCTCTCTCTAACCCTAACCTTAACCCTATGTACAATTCTTTGTTTTGTTTTTTGAGCGTGTGTGTGTGTGTGTGTGTGCGTGTGTGTGCACATTATTATTATTATTATTATTATTATTATTATTATTATTATTATTATTATTACTACTACTATACACAAATACTGTCTATATTCATAGCTCTCTCTCTATCTCTCTCTCTCTCTCTCTCTCTCTCTCTCTAACCCTAACCTTAACCCTATGTACAATTCTTTGTTTTGTTTTTTGTTTTATTTGTTTGTTTGTTTGTTTGTTTTTTTTTTTTGGGGGGGGGAAATTATTTCTTAAAGCCAAAGGTCAGAATTGTGTTCATTTGTTAATTGATTGATTGATTGATTGTAGTGCCCGGGGAGGGGGAGGAGCTTTGCAGATAACATTGAGTGGGGGCAGTGACACCTCGTCCCCTGATGTGTGTGGTCCAGTGTGGAGTGGGGCCATAGATAGGGGGCAGAGCCACCGGGGGCGGGAGGGATATTTCAGTAAGTGGGAGGATTTGATGGAGGATGGTGGAACCAATCAAGCGAACCAATAATCACTACAAGAGCATTTGCCCATTGAATAAGAATCTGGAGTGGTGTGCTGGGCTCTGCTCTGCGGGACGATAACCAGTGTTGCATAATGACACACATTATTACTCATGCTAGTCATCGGGTCGGGATCTGTCCTGCAGCAGCTTCACTGTGGATTGTTCATATTTCAGCTTTGCGCCCGAAACACTTGCTGTGAATTCTAGAGGCAGTTAAATCTCCGATATGTAAAACCATTTTCATTTCTATTCATTAGAATGATCAGATAATCATGTGCGAATTGCTGTTTCCAGAGGCGACCACAGGCTCTGCTGATATGGGAAGGGAAGGCTCAGATGGGGGATGTTCTGCTCCGACGGGACTTTACCACTAGATGTCACTAAAACTCAACGCTGTGCTTTAAACCAGATTGATTTAAAGGTGCAGTGTGTACGATTTCTGTCATTTTTGTCACTTCTATAAATATGACAAAACAGTTACATACTGACATTTTCATGAATTCATAATCACCCGAATGTTGTTGTTTTTCTCCATAACCTTTAAATGAGCGCATTAAAGTATATTTACATGAGGAGCGGCTCTCTAGGGGCCTCTCATCTTCTGAGTTTTCATGACAACTGCAGTCTACCATAGGTTCTCCTGCATGCTCAGCAGGGTGCGGCTGAAGTGATGGATACAACATGCAACTTCACCACTAGATGTCACCAAATCTTACACACTGCAACTTTAAAATGATTTTTGCAAACCCGAAAAGCCGCACTCTCCTGTGTATCCATAGATGAATGAGCAGCAGCAGCAGCAGAGTTCAAACAGGAAGTGCATGAACCTCCTGAACCTTGTTGAATTTACATTCTAGTTTCACGCTGACATTTGCTCAAGAGATGAATCATGTATCATGCAAGAGGCAGACATACATATTCACAGAGCCACGAGGAATCTGTTCCCATGGAGTCTCTCTCCCTCACACACACACACACACATACACATACACACACTCACACATACACACGCACACACACGCACATTATCGCATAGTCAATTACTCGTGCACGTCAAGAGGCGGCGATTAAATGTTAAACATTTACTGTCGTCGTGGCCGTGCTGTTGTATGAGGCGACATTATACATGTATGTTCTTTACTTTGCAGGTTCAATAACATACATGTTCTTAAAGGAATATTCTCCCTTTTTTTATCATATCTCAGTGGATCCTTTTCTGTTAGTGTGCTGCATATTCTGCTATTTTCACGATATCACTTCCATTGTGTGTCTTATTAAAGGTACAGAATGTAGGGTTGAGTGACATCTCGTGTCAGTGGTGTCACTTCAGTCAGCGTAGTTGAGTCCATTCAGGGCGACTGTAGAAACACGCTGTTACATCATGGCCGCCTCGGCAGAGGGGACCTGCTTCTGGGATCAATAGTTTATCTTATCTCACTATTCCACACTATATCATACATCAAGTGAGTACTATTAAACTTTTTTTTTTTAAATACTATAATCTATTATAGTTAAGAAAAAGTAGAGTAGAGTCGAGAACAGTAAACAGTAATACTCAACTAAATCACCCTCTCTCTCTTTCTCTCTCTCTCTCGCTCCCTCCCTCTCTCTCTCTCTCTCTCTCTCTCTCTCTCTCTCTCTCTCTCTCTCTCTCTCTCTCTCTCTCTCCCTCCCTCTCCTTCCCTCCCCCTCTCCCTCAGATTGTAATGCTGTGCTCTCACCACTAAGTGTAGCTGTAACTCCATGTATTTGTACATTCCAAACACTGTGTGACCCTCCATCAGTGACTGGGCGCAGAAATATGTTCCACTGGATATGTGGATGTAATAATGAGCTGTTCCAAAGTGCAGCAGTGATTCTTCCTGTTTTATATTCACCTATTCACACCTGTGTGGAACCTGCAGGTCCATGAGGCTTCGGGGGCCACACAGTGTTTTACTGTTAACAAATATTGCACAACAATATTTTTACATGGAGAAGACTTTTTGTGTGAACTAAAGGAAAGTGTCTCTGTCACACCGTTTGAATATTTCTGACAGGTTGAAATGATAGAATCTGATTTAAAAGGATTTGAAGAGCACCTGTACACTAATCAGTTCAGGGTCATTTTTTACATTTGTTGAAAAATTGGATACGTGTAGGTCACAGCAAAAGGTAAAGTATACTTTAATTATAATCATTTTATCTGTCTACAGACTTCTAGTAGATCTTCATTATACAGCAACATTTAGGAAGAATTTGATTTCTAATTTGGATATATATATATATATATATATATATATATGTTGAAATATATCATTAGAGGCAGGATTCGACTCAGCATATTGTTTCATAAGAACTATTATTGTGAATATGGGGGGCAGCAGTGGATCAGTGGTTAGAGGAGTTGCCTTTGGGGGCAAAGGTTACTGGTTCGAATCCTGGATCTCAGACCTTACACTGATACCCCCATGAAATTGAATACCCTGTGACCGGGATAAGTGGTTGAAGATGACATGACATTTTGAATATTGACATGATTTTTTTCATTCATTGTTTTACAATGACAAATACAAATATATTGATACTTAGATATGTATAACGGAGTATATATATATATATACAAAATCACACACTAAACTTCATCATGGCTACCATTTCTAAATTTTGCAAATCTGATCGTTGATCCGATCTGATTGATATCAGTCCCACAATGCACTCATTCGTCATAATGCATATTTCAGTCAAATTACTAGGTATTAGTTCTGTTCTATTCAGCTATACATACATACAACACCACCCTGAGATCAATACATATATTAATTGTTGCTGTCATGGTGATTCCATCCATAAATCCTACTTCATGTTTTATGAACTCATATTTTTTTAAATTTATGAAGTAAATATATCTGCCACATGAATGTAATGTGTTTTAGGACTGTGTGTACATTGGGATGATGAAGCACAGGAAGAATCAGCCGTGTACGTGGGTGGAGGAGGATGGCGGCCTGGGCGGAGGACGCAGAGTGGTCGCAGGAGCAGGGAGAGAGGAAGGGGAGGACGGAAATACTTTGTTTACTCAGATGCTCGTATAATCAGCGAGTCGCCTCCTAATTGCTGAGTAATGGTCTGATTGTGAGCGTTGGCTGCCTGCGATCTGTGGTAGCTAGCAAATACTTTAATCAGGTTTATATCAAACAGTGGCCTGTAAAAACATGACATTTACAACAGAGCGCCATAAAGCTGTGTAAGCCAATCAATAAGCATACACTGCACGGACACACACACAGACACACGCACACAGACAGACACACACACATACACACATACAAGCAGAATACATGATTTAATGTCAGCTTCTCTGCATGGAGTCGACACAAGCAGCAACACAGCACTAACTACTACTGTGTGCGTGTGTGTGTGTGTGTGTGTGTGTGTGTGTGTGTGCGCGTGCGCGTATTCAAATGCAGGTGGAAGTACATGTGACTGTAACTTGACTTCTATATTCATGTTAATGCAATAATTGTTGGCCTATTGACAGGTGAATTTATAGCCTCTGTTTTACATGTTTATCATACATATATATATATATATATATATATATATATATTATATACATGTATAATACTGCAATGGAATACGAAGTATATGAATATAGTAATGTCCATTTCAAAATAATATATCCCAACACAAATTGGATGAAAAGGTCAGTCATTCATTACCGTGGCTGTTTGTTTGTAAACACGATAAAGGGGGAGGGTCTACTGGGGGCGGCTAGTTAAGGGCGGGTATTGTCACACCTTGTTAAATCCTACAGTTGAAAATGTGATTTATGAACATGGATTGAACAACTTGCTAGAACATTGTACAGGGTTGTGTGGCTCGAGTAAGAAGCAGTGAAATAAACTAAACACAATTAGATTAACAGCAGAATATCATGCTTTTTTAACTCTTTATAAATAAATAGATAATAATAAATAGTAAATTTGTGAAGTTGAGCATATATATATATATATATATGTATATATATATTCTCCAGCTATTACATTATTGACTGACATGGCATTGAGGCTGCCTGGATTATCAATCCATCATGTGTTCCACTGTGTTTGTCAAACAGCCCCGCCCCCTTTTCATGTCATTAACTTTCCCCGCTGGTTATTGGATCAGCAAACACACTGTAGTGGCAGCGCGTATCCTGCTCGAGCACCGTCGTAAACAGAAGCGTACACTCGACTCAAGCTATCAGGTAGAACACGGCGCGGCGTTGTAAAAGTTGGGCAGAGGTAAATGATGGTGGTAAAACATCATGGGATGTACAGTGTGTGTGTGTGTGTGTGTGTGTGTGGGGAGGAGGAGGAGTGGCCAATGTTGTACAGCTGTTTTCTCTCTTTCTGTCGCCCTTTCATTTGATTTGATTGATTGACTGCACCCCCCTCACACACACACACACACACACACACACACACACACACACACACAGCCTCACCTCCACCACCCACTGTGTTGGAGCTATAAAGCAGGTTATATGAGCTTTTTCTAACCTGTAGTAAGTACTCACGCTCACTGTAGTACTGTATAGTACGATAGTGACACACCATGTGCTTATAATATGCCATTGTGTGCATTGCCCATTGTGGTATGTTGTGAGTAGTTTCCTCTATTATGGGCCATTGTGTTTTTATGGCTTGTTCTCACAGTATATTGATACCGTCTCTCTGTTTGTGCCTTAGTGTGTTTACATTGTTATGGTCTATGTGTTAGACATATACTTACTACAACAGATTACTCAGCCCCTTAGTGAAGCTCAACGTTTGACTGATTATCTGATCATTGATCGTCTCTCAGGTCAAGTAAAGAAGATAATTAAACTTCTATATCACCTGAAGTTGAGCGAGAGTTTATTTGTGTTTGGTCTTTGTTGACACGGTTATTGAGAGTGACAGTTGGGCTGTGGACGTGTTATCTTTTTGATTGTTATTAAGCATTATCTGACAAACTGAGAAATTATAGAGTAGACTGACGGGTATGTGTTTATTTTTTTGCAGTGTTTTTCTAACAAAAACTCATGTTTCAATTTTCTTTATTGGATTTCTGACACTTTGTCTGATTCACCATATTTGTAATTAGCGTTGCAGGTTCTTTTCTTTGACCACATGTTTTTTTTGTTATTAGTTACTTGAAGAAAATATTCTGCAAATGTGGACTAGTTTGATGTATCATTTTTTTTATGCTTTAAAATTGTAGTCTTTGTTCTGTTTTTCAGAAATATATCACAATTGATCAACACAGGAAGATTGTTACCCTTCAAGACTTTGTCAGAAATGTAAATGCAATTAGGTGAAGCATTTTCAAGATCAGAAAATGGAAAGTGCACAACTCATTTAATTATTAAGTATTACTCACATATACAACATATATTTATATATATATATATATATATATATAAATACACATACATAATACACAATAGTAATGAATGAAATGCAATGGAGTACATGAATGCAGCATCTATTAACTATTTGCTATTTGTTTGCGTGTATGTGTGTGTGTGTTGTGTGTGTGTGTGTGTGTGTGTGTGTGTGTGTGAACATGAACAAACGACTCATGATGACTTTTGCTCCCATTTCTCCCTCTCTCTCCCTCTCTCTCTCTCTCTCCCCCCCCCCCCTCTCCCTCTCTCTCTCTCTCTCTCTCTCTCTCTCTCTCTCTCTCCCCCCCTCCCTCTCTCCCCCTCCCTCCCTCGTGGCCTCTCTCTAATTCTGTCAGTGGCCCTGAGAGTGTGAATAATCGTAGAAAGAAAAAAGATCCTGTGACTCTGTGGACTGTAGACACGTCTCCCATTGTTAGATAGATAAATAAATGTAATTGATAAATAGATACATGTTTAAAAAAAAAAGAGCGAAAGAAAGAGGGAGAACGATAATGCCTCCCGGTGTAAACGCGGCAATTTGCCTCTCAGCTGGTAGAAGGCGGCTCTGACAACGGCTAAACAGCTCCGAGGCACAAAAACAATCAATACAGATTCTCTGCTCCATCCCGAGCCCACCTGCTCTCTGCTCACAGTCCCACACAGGGAGGCAACCCCCACCTCCACCATCACACACACACACACACTTATGCAAACACACACTCTCACAGGCCTCTTGTGTCACACACCAGACTTTCTGACATTCTCCATGTGGCTCCTCTCAGCAGCTGAGAGCCGTCCTGGCCTCACGCGCCATGATGTCGTCACTTGTTTGCGCCGACTCCTCTCAACGCACACTTTGACTCCTGCTTTTCCTATTGTGATGTTGTTGATGCATAGAGATGCGTATAATGTGCTATTGTGTGCTTTGCCTATTGTGGTACATTGTGAGTAGTTTCGTCTACATTGGGCCATTGTGTTTTTGTGGCTTGTTCTCACTGTACATTGATGCTGCGTCACTGTTTGTACCTTAGTGTGTTTACATTGTTATTGTCTATGTGTTTGACATACACGCACTAGAGGGTCAACAGATGATTCTGAGTGATTATCAATACATAATGATGCGTCGAGGAGCCCGTTACCGAAGCTCGACCTTTTCCTGATCATCTGATCATCGATCGCCTCTCTGGTCAGATATAGAAATACTTTCATATCGTCTCAAGTGGAATGAGAGTTTCCTCTTTGCTGACGCAGTACTTGAAAATGACGGCGGTCACATGTGATTGTTGTGTGTGTGATTATGTTTTATCTGTGAAAATGAGAAACAACAGAGTCGACGGACAGGAATGTTTTTATTTCTTTTTGGGCCTTTTTCTAACAAAAAAACCCCATTTCGATTGAAATGGTTTGGATTTCTGACACTTCTGTTGTGCTCAACATATTTATGATTAGTGTTTCAGTGAGTGTCACACACCAGACTTCCTGACACTCTCCATGTGGCTCCTCGCAGCAGCTGAGAGCCGTCCTCGCCTCACACGCCGCCATGTCGTCACCCATTTTGCGCCGACTCCTCTCGCCGCACTCTCTGACTCCTCGTTTTCATATCGCAACATGCTATTGTTAACGATGTTGTTGTTGTTGGCGCGGGCGTGTTCATACTCCGAGGTCCATCTGATGCATGTGTCAGGCGGCGAGGTGGAGGTTTAACTGATTACATCAAACTCCAGTGTGGTAAAAGAGCACAAAGGTGTCAATCTGGGCCCTGTGATGGGAGATCAGTGGAACAGTAATGCAATGGTAGTGAGTTATTAAATGAATAAAGAGGCAGAGCTGCCGAAGAGTATTGATTTTTCACAGCTCCCCGAGGCTCCGAGGGCTTTCAAGGCAGGGGAAGGACACACACACACACACACACGCGCACACACACACACACACACACACACACACACACAGGCCTGGACACACATGTATGCACACATACAGAGAGAGAGAGAGAGAAAGGTCTAAGAGTGAAAGGATAATGGCCCCAGCAGTTGCAGTCTCACTTAAAACTCAGTTTGGGCTCTGGAGGTTTCCCACCGGGCGCCGATCGCCTGATAAAAGGACTCATTCGGAACCAGCCAGATTTTGTTCTCTCTCTCTCTCTCTCTCTCTCTCTCTCTCTCTCTCTCTGTCTCTCTTCTCGCTCCGCCGCGGCCGTAATGCACTTTTGCAACACACACATGTGCTTGGAGGCATGCAGAGAGGGGCGATATCACCTGGGCGTCAGGCGAGGAGGAGGAGGGGGAGGGGGCGGGGTTAAGGAGGTCTTAAATAATAAAAGACGGAGCGTAACAGGTTCAGAGATAAATAACTTAAATAGCCTGAAGGTGAGAGAATGCTCGTCTAAATTCTGAAAAACGCACATTAGCTGCGTATTATCTCAACTTAAAGGTGCAGTGTGTAAGGTTTGGTGACACCCAGAGGTGAAGTTGCATGTTGTATCCATCACCTCGCCCTCACCCTTCTGAACATGCAGGAGAACCCATGGTGGACAGCAGTTGTCATTAAAACTCAAAAGATGTTTAGTACGTCCACTTTTCTACTGTAAAAACATAGTAACCTCACATTTAGGTGATTGTAAATTCATAGAAACATCAGTGTGTAATTAGTTTTGTACTATTTCTTAGAAGTGATAAAAATGACCAAAATCATACACACTGTACCTTTAAATAATAAAAGATGAAGCATGACAGGTTTGGAGATAGATAACTCATTGAAGGTGCAGTGTGCAAGATTTTGGTCATTTTTGTCACTTCTAGAAATATTACAAAACAATCACATACTGTCATTTTCATGAATTTATAAATCACCTGAATGTTTTATTTTTTCCCCATGACCCTAAAATGAGCCCATTATTGTATGTAGTGGACGTACTAAACTCTAGAGGTCACCAAATCTTACACACTGCACCTTTAAGCGGACAGATTTAGCCTGAAGATCACAGAAGGCTGTGCTCACTCTGAAAAATGCACATTATTTGCGTAGCATCTCAACTTAAGCTTAACGGATCAATGAGTTAGCTAATCCACACGTGCGCGGGTCTTAACGGAGCCGACGAGCACGAGCCGTCGATTTTTTTTTTGTTTCATCGGGGGGAAAAAAAACAACAGCTTCTTTTGTGTGTGTCATGGTGATGAATGTCTGGGGGCTTTTCCCGAGTGCAAATGTGAGGAAGCCCAGATCCATCTTGATTCCACGAGTCCATCGGAGTCCATAAGGGGAGGGTCAGTGTCCATCTGTTAGCTTGACGTGACACTGAGCCCGCACAAAGGGAACCCCCCCCCCGACCTTACTCTCTCTGTGCTCGGTACAGTGACACAGATCTGCACCCCCCCTCCCTCCTCCCTCCTCCCTCCTCCCTCCTCCTCCTTCTCCCCTCCCTCCTCCTCCTCTCTACATATTCTCATTACAATCCCTCCCTCAGCATCCGCCGACATTCACGGTGATGCGGCCTTTGTCACGAGTGCCCTCTCGAGTGCAGGCACATGATAAAGACGTTGGTAATCACATTGATAACCCCCCCCCCCCCCCCCCCCCCCCCCCCCCCCCCCCCCCCCCCAATCACATTGATAACCCCCCCCCCCACCCCCACCCCCACACCCCACCCCCCCTCCATAATGGCCCCGGTGTGTTTTCTCTCTTCCTGGCAGATGCACACAGGTCTGAGGAAAACTGTGTTTATTGTGATAAAAACCCTCTCCAAAGAAGAATCCTCTCACATCCGCGTCCTTTATGAAGCAATTAGTGGTGTTTGGAGGGTGTTACAGGCTAAATTATGGCTCTGTGTGAGGCCTTTGTCATGAGTGTGTGAGGCTTAACGTGGGGCTCTAATGGAGTGCACGGGTTTGTGATGCGCAGTCTAATGGAGCCCAATCAGTTGACACCTCAACCCGAAACAGTAAACGTTCAAGAGCGGATGTCACTGATACTGAAAGTGCCGGTTGGATCCTCACACATGCAGATGTGGATGAGAGGATGCAGAGGGCAGAGTGAACAGAGAGGAAGAAGTAAAAAACAAAAACAAACACCGGCTGCAGATTCCCACCATTCAGACCGCAGGGAAATCAATATGTTTCCTTCACTACATACAGATGAGTTTTCTCAGGCTGTTCCACTGAAAGATTCAACACCTCTGCATTTAGAAGAAAAATGGCAGCGTTGTATATGTTTCGGCCCCGAGCGCAGGTCTGCCTCCATGTGGCCTCATCTTTCATCTCTGAGACGTCTGTCACCAGACTCACATCAAGGCCTTTCTTTCAAAATTGTTGTTATTATTATTATTATTAGTAGTAGTAGTAGTAGTAGTAGTAGTATTTTATTCTTATTATTATTTAAGCTTTGATGATTGTTATAATTTCATAATTGGTTAGTATTTTGTTTTATTTGTAAATCATAATTATTCTATTATTGTTATTATTATTATTATCATCATTATTATTGATGCTGTTGTTCTTACTGTATCAATATTACAAATATTATTATTGGTAGTTGTAGTTTATATTGTTATATTATTATTCTACTTATATGGAAATAAGGAAACTCGTTCTGGTTTAGGTTTGTAATTCATGTAAGAGGACTAATCACATGACTTCCTGCTTCATCCAAATAAGGGCAAAGGGGCGGAGTACAGGTAGAGCTGGGCGGGGCCCATTGTGCTGTCGCAGCATCCACAGAACACGGCAAGCCATACCAGGTGTCACTCAAGAAGCCACGGCCTTAATTATGCACAATTTCAAACCACCTACGTTACCGAAAAAAAAAAAAAAGAATATAAAGAATCAGCTCTGTGACCAAAACAATATTTGACGTCTTTGCAGCCACACCCTCACGCTTGTGACCTCACTGAACTTTACGATATATTTGAACTACACAGTATTTGTTGCGTTCCAAAGCAACAACAATAATAAATCCGATTTCATCACAGGAACCTGGAGGTTGTTAGAGGAGGTCCCCTGGACTTGAGCGAGTGGGCGGCGGCGGCGGCGGCGGCGGCGGCGGCGGCGGCGGCCAGCTTGTACGGCTTTGTTGTTCAGACAGTAATTACAGACGTCGGAGCGAGTTGTATCCACAGGTGCTGTATATCTAACAACACAGAGGAATTAATGCAGTTAGCCGCGGCCGCTGCAGCAGCGTCTCCCGCTGTGAGTGTAACCCAACAGGCCTTTAATGCAGAGTGGAGCTGTGAGGAGCGCCGGCCCACTGCGCTGATTCAATCCTCCCCTCCTGCCTGTTTTAACACAGGATCCTTTAATGCAGCTCTAACAACATTTGGGGGGAGTATTTTTATACAAAATGAAATTGCAGCGGCGCCACCTCCGTCTGCCCCGGTGCGGCGCGGGATATAGTTCCCCCCACCCCCCCACCCCCCCCTCCCCGAGTGGAACGCGCTGAGGCAGGCTGCAGGAATTTAAACTCTGGCTAATGAGGAGGGGGGGGCGGGGGGAGTGCTCCTCTTTTCCACTATAGAATTACATGTCATACAGTATGTGGCACCAAGACCATGACCATGGGTGTGTCCTGAGGATGTGATATAATCTAATGAACACATCGCAAACTCAAGACATTGTTCTGAGATGCATGATGGATGAAAATATCTAAAACACTTCATTTAGTTGTCACCTCTGAATTTGTTTTATCTCCTGTTCCTGCGAGGTTTTGAGTTTGAATCCCATTTGTCTTCTGTTGTCTATCCCAAGCCGGGACTCACATTTGCCCGAATGCTGTTTGTCTCAGTCGCGGCTTGAAAAGGGCTATATGTAACTTTGACATGCTGTAGTTCCATCTATCAACAGCAGGTGGCGGGAATGTGGGACAGCGTGCATCCTCCAAACAAACTGGCTTTGTATACCTTTGTTTATGAGATGAAACTGGCATATTCTGGGTGTGTTTGACAAGAGTGCTGGGCTCAGAATTCACTCTAGTGGTAAAAGAGTGGTATTACAGGGTGGCCAAAGCAAGTCTCTGTTGATATCTCCATTAGCTTATAAGACTCATGTTTCAGTTTTATTTGAATCATTTCATTTTTGTCGAAGGAAAACTGGCCTCTCAGCCACAGTCGGACCGGATTGGCTCAGCCAGGCCCCGCCCCCTTTGAACAACAAGTGATTCAGATGATGAATGGACGGTGGTACTCAAAAGTGTTTTTGAGGATGTGCTCCTTGTCGAGCCCTTTGAGTCTGTGGGGCACCTCCTGCACCCATATGTAGTCTGTGGAGTCCCTGTGCACGCGTATGTGTGTGTGTGTGTGTGTGTGTGTGTGTGTGTGTGTGTGTGTGTGTGTGTGTGTGTGTGTGTGTGTGTGTGTGTGTGTGTG
>JAFBJT010106136.1:45501-53465 GCA_016785325.1 Chascanopsetta lugubris | reverse complement strand
GGGGGGGAGGGGGGGGGGGGGGGGGGGCGGGGGGGGGGGGGGGGGGGGGGGGGCACTCCTTCATGTTTGCCCTGTCGATAGCTCGGCTCAGGGGACTGTTCTGTCTGACTGGGTGTGGGACTTCCGTCTTGCTGGGCTCCAGTTCCTCTCTGCAGGTTCGGTTGGTTCCGGAGCGATGCCCCCTGGTGTGGTCTAAGAGGAGACCACCTCTCACAGATGCGTACGCTCTCGGTCTGCAGGGACCTCGGTGCACGTCACTGTTGTGTCCGGTGGCAGCGTGGTGGCAGAAAAACATGGCTGAGTGCTGAGCAGGTGGCCCTGTGCCGACTGGACGTGCCAGGTCTATTTATTGCAGCTCTGCGTGAACACACAGGCCCTGTAGGTTCCTCTGGGTGACACTGTTGTCACCCGCTTTCACAGATATCACCTTGCTATGTCATCACACACTGTGATGGACACACGCGCACACACACACACACACACACACACACACACACACACGCAGGTGTCTTTTTCAGGAGATGCTGCAGAAATAACTCTTCAGAGACTTTAATTAATATATACACACACATATATATATATATATATATATATAAATGTGTATGTGTGTGTATGTATTTCAAAATATTTATATATTTAATGAAGTAAATAACATGATATCAAAGACCTGGATCATAGCACATTGCGATTGTAGCTTCTGACGGGCTAACAATGCTCTCCCAGTATCCAGTTTCTCCTCCTCTTCCTCTCTCTAGCTCACCTGTTCTAAGTAACAAGGGCTCCCCCTAGTGTCCCGGCATAGCAAGGGCAGGTCAATAATCCAAAGTCTCTACCTCTCCTTTCTCATTTTTACATTTCTCAAAAGCAAATCCCGAGGGCCAGATTAGACCCTCTGGTTTGACACTCCCTGGTTATTTGTTGATGTTTGTAGCATTACTGATTTCACTTTGTACAACTATTTATAACTTTTAAATCAAACTCACACTGTGCAACATTGCTCAATACATAATATTAGTGTTTATATGTGTAAATACAGTGTGTGTGTGTGTGTGTGTGTGTGGGTGGGTGTGTTAGTGAAGGTGTGCGCCCACTCTGACTCCAGAGGAGCAGAGAATGGATTCACTCATAGTTTCAGGGAGGGTGAAAGGTTTCCAAATGTCTCAGTTATTGGATTCAGTTTTGAGGAGAGTATATATGCTGCATAAAAAATAAATCGGAGAATTGATCCACCAGCAGCTGGATCACCCACTCAGAGTCAGGCTGACCACTGTGTCTTAAAGATTTCTTCTTAATCTCCACGTCCATCGCCTCATGTTGTGTAAAAGACCAGTTCTGTCAACACAAAGTATCATTCGATATAAACAACATACCAACCACTTATCAAGCAGTCAATACTGTTACTGATCAGTCTCTTTCCTGAGAGGCTTTCCAGGTATGTGTGTGTGTGCGAGTTTGTGTGTGTAACTGAACATTCCTTAGTAAAAAAAGCAGCAGAGAGAGAGAGAGAGAGAGAGAGAGAGGAAGAGGTGTAGCAATCCATTAAACAGTTCCTCCATCTGTGGATTAGGTGAAGCCATCAGGAGATGGCTCCTCCACTCGCGCAGTGATGTGGGACAGGCATTTAATAAATAAGCCCGTCTCTCCCATAGAGACACATCACAGAGGTGCGGTGTCCTTAGCAACACCTCCGCAAGTCTCTGCATCACAGCGCACGGGGGGTAAGGGAGCGCACGGAGGAGCAGTGATGTTGGGCGTGCTACTTAAAAAAAAAAGTAAGTAGTTACTAGTTACTTCACCCGAAAAGTAACTAATTGAGTAACTGATTAAGTAGTTACCGGGGAATGTAACGATTGTGTTCCCTCGTTTAATGTTCCGATATGTCAAATACTTTGGCCCCGCCCTCTTAAATGGAACTCATTACCAAACTGGATATTACATGTGTTTGATGAACGAAATGGACACTTTTACATTCAGTGTCCTGCCCACGCCTGTCTCTGATTGGCTCACCATGAAATCTGGGACTCTACCTTAGCCAATCATCATCACTTATTTGGTTGACTCCGCCCCCTTATCAAAGAAAACAAAAACGTAGCAGCAGCCTCTGTGACTCAGAGCCTGGTCTGCTGAAAACAGCCTCCATGAGCTTCATTAAAGTAACTCACCACATTTTATGGGTAACAACCCGTGTAACCATGGAAACGCTGTCATTCCCACCCCTGCACACATTCTCTCAGACACACACGTTACACTCCCGTGACTCTATCGCTCCATGTTTCCTCTCTCGTCCCAACAAGACCTCATCCATCCTCTGGCCGGGCGACATCACAGGTTCACTTGGCCTTTTGGACACTCAGCAAACTTAAAGGCTTCGCCTTAACAGAGGTCAGTCGCTGCCTCCCATATCCGCTGGGCCGTAATTGCCGGGGGTCATCTCTCTTCTGGACAATCAAAACGGACCCCAGCCTCGAACCGCTAGCCCCGGTGACCGGGGGCCGATGGCGGCGTCCGAGCCCCTGAAAGAATGCTGATGCACCATTTGTCCAGGGCATGTTTCTGGTGCACATGATGGATGACATGCACTGATGCACCGGCTCTAAGTGATTGGGGAAGATTGAAGACACCCAATTCACTTACAGTAGCTCGGCCCTCCATCCCATAACCAGGCAATCAGAGCGATGGGCACGTGTAAAATGCACACGTATGTGGGGGAGATACTGGAGCTGCTGCTGCTGCTGCACTGTAGAGCTCATCGTGCTGCTGTGCTGTTGCAACACTTATCGTTGAGCTATTTTTTTTTTTTTACCTATTGCAGGTGTGATGCACCACTGCGCGTCTGCAATCATTCTAAATCCAATATTATCGAAAGGTGTAGTTTGCAGGATTCTCTTTGTAAGCTTGCACCTTTGTTCGTCTCAGGTTTTCTTCGTGTTTCTCAGTCACACGGTTTTTGTGCAGAGGAGGCTGCTGGTGTTGTTGCTGGTGAGAGGAAGGAGACAGGTTGAGGCCGGCAGAGGAGGCGGATGTGCCAAGAACGGTCAAGTGGGGTCAGCCCATAGACTGAGGCTCACTCGTCGGCCGTCTTGCCGATGCTTAGCTCCTCCCACCTCCTGTTTCATCCAAAACCAGGCAAAGAGGCGGAGCACAGGCAGAGCTGTGGTGGGCCCAACGGGCCAGGTGTCACTCAAGAAGCCACGCCCCTTAATTATGCACAATTTCAGGCATCAATAGAATGAAAATGTGCAAGTTAGAAAGCTGTTCAATTCACCTCTAATGTTGACCATTTTAACATGGGAGTCTATGGGGATTGGCTCACTTTTGGAGCCAGCCTCCGCTGGCCACCCTGTGAACTGCAAGATGAGGTTGATGATGGATGACGGTAGGATGTATTTTTGTGTCACGCTGAATTTGAATCGCGGCGGCTCATCTTAAAACCTCCTTCAAAGTGTAGAGGAGAGCTAATGGAAGGCCCTCAATCAATATTGAAGCTCATTTACTGTCCACTCTGGGTGACTGAAGACACAGCCGCCTACAGAGACCATCTGCTCCTGCTGTAATTTCAAAGGTCTCATTCTAGTGTTATTAAAAACAATAGTTCATCCATCATAAACATTCTGTCAATAGGAATGGTAACTGTTCCACCTAAATCTCGCACACTGAGCCTTTAATGGAAATCTCCTGTTTGCTGTCTCAAGCTCCACTGAGCCCACACAGCTCTATTTCCTGTCTGTGGGCCCTCACACAGGAAACGTGCTGAGCTGGGTATATCCTGACATGAGCAGTACAAGATGTTCTGCATCCGTCAGGAGCAGATGAGCGAGTATTGATCAATATGTAGCAGCTCTCATACTTTGAAGGGTCCGGGGTAATCACCTATAGTTGGTTGATTGTCTCTATAGGCTCCGTTCAGGACGCGATAGTCCATGAATGTCCTCGATGAATTTGTCATTGAGTCCGTCCACGGCAGCAGACAGATTTCCTCCTGATGAGTCATCGAGTAGTTCTAGTTTGTGGAGTGAGGATGATGAGGCGTGACTGACGGAGCCGGTTGGTTTCATCCATAATTGGTCAAAACACGGGGGAAATGTGTCCAGATGTATCGTTTTTACAGTGATGAAAGTCTCCATCGCACATGATGATATTTGTAATTTTTCAGATATGAATATTTCACATCATTTAAATTATTTTGCATAACCGATTAGGGTAGAACCAAGCCGCAGCCTCCAGGGCTGACGGATGAGCCCAATACAGAGAGTGGACAAACCTGCAGTTCACAGGGTGGCCACTTGAGGCGGTCAATCCCCATAGACTCCCATGTTAGAAGGGTCAACATGTTTTAAGTCTTTGCAGGTTCTGGTCAGTCACATGTGCTTCGGTGACTGTATTGGGGTGGATTATTATTTTTTTTTACTCTTATTTCTGTTCTACCGAGGTTTGAAATTGTGCATAATTAATTAAGCACCATGAGCCTACCCCAGCTCCAACTGTGCTCCACCCCTTTTCCCATTTTTGGATAAACCAGGAAGTAGGAGGAGTTATGTATCAGTAAGATATCAACGAATGAACACTCCACAACGACCCTCGTTTGCAGAAACCTGCGGGCGATGTCACAGATGCGACGTCCATCTTGCTACACGTGCTCTGTGGTCAGTGACGGCAGCACGTACCAAACAGGCAACAGGCCGCGTGTACTCCGTCCGTTTTCTCCAGTGTTGTTCGAATCAAATATAAACTGTATCAGATCTAAGAGCTCATACTGAAGGTGACTCGAATCCGATTTCAAACTCTGGATTGAAGATTGGATTTGTGTGTCCACACACAGACCTGACAAAATTAGATCTGCGTTACCGCCGAGAAAATGGGACGGCAGCCACTTCAAGCTGCTGATGTAACTTCGGTGTGCGTACATGAAAGTTCAAAGGGCTGCTGCTGCTGCTGAGTTGAACCTTCTTCGGGTGTTGAATATGCAAATCATCAAATATCAACACTGTGAATACGGTGTCTCGGAGTGCTTTTGATGCTCGTAGTGGGCGGTTCACTCCTCGGCCATGTTCCTGGCGCCTCACTCCTTCCTACTGCCCGGTTCATCCAAGAACAGGCACAGAGGTGGAGCACGGTTGGAGCTGGGGTGGGCTCATGCTGCTGTCACACCATCCACGGAATGTGCTAGGTGTCACTCGAGAGGCCACGCCCCTTAATTATGCACAATTTCAAATCTGGAGAGAATCAAAAATAAGTGAGTACGAGAAAAAAAACATCCTTTTCTTTCGTGAATGAAAGTGACTCAGAAATGGATGGAGTTGTATTTGTGACATATTTTGATATACGTGATATGATACACGTATCTTTAAAGAAAGGCTGTATAGTAAAGGGGAATTGTTTTTCTTTTTTTGAAGGAGACGATTCAGACGGAAAAGAGAGGTAGAGGGTGAAAGGAGGGATGAAGAAAGGAAGGATGGTGTGACGGGAGGATTAGTGTATTTTTAGCTGCATATCTGTCACACGTCTCTCTGCCTTTGATGGCCGGTGTCCATCAGATCTCTGGAGCGTGGTGGCCTCAGACTTGAAGCTGCAATGGGGAGATGTGCACACACACACACACACACACACACACACACACACACACACACACTTGAGACACTCACAGAAGAGGTGAGTAATTTGGCCAAAGAATTGCTCAGGAGGAAGAGTGATAAGATGTTGGCTTTCCAACACATTGGAGTTGTACGGAAAGATAGTAAGCGCACAAACCGAGCGAGTAAACAAACACTGAAACAAACGTCCCCGTTTCCCCCTGACAGACCGTTTCCTGCTGTGACGGGTCCTGATCCTGTCGGTGGTCTTTAGGGTCCGGAGGTTTGTCAGGCAGCTCGCCTCCTGGGACGAGACCCAGAGCCTGGACACTCCAGAGATGTAGACACCCCCCCTCCCTCTCTCCCTTCTCCTTGTCAGCCTGTATCATTAGGCCTAGACACACACACACACACACACACACACACACACACACACACACACACACACACACACACAGTTTAGTACAAACAACAGCAAATATGGCCCACGGGCCAAAACCAGCCCGCCAGAGGGTCCAGCATCCAGCCAGTGGGATGATTTTGCTCAATGGAGAGACACTAAAATACTCGTATTTAATTAACTATCGTTTTACAAAATATCATGAACAACCTCCAGCATGGTGTTAAAGTATTGTCTGTCATTTTGAACCCTTTTCAAAGTCATCTTGCTGGCCGGATTGAACCCTCCACCGGGCCGGTTCTGGTCCGCGGGCCGTCGGTTTGACAAGGCCTCTTTTCCTCTCGTTAATTAGTTTCAGGTCTAAATGTCCAAAAGCCAAACAACCCAAACAAGGCAGGTGTGAACGATCGATAACAAATTCAGGGCGACAACAGCTCCTTATTTGCCAAATTAAACATTCATGGATGGGAGAAGCTTTTAATCTGCAAACAGAAACAAACACACAATGAGGATGGACTGTAGAGCGAATAAGAGGGACACAGTGATGGAGCATTGTCGCCACAATTTGGGGGGAAAAAAAATAATTACACTAAAATGGAGAATTGACGAGCGACGTGGGACAAAAAGCAGACGATACGAGGGTTTGCAGCTCTTCCCCTCCATAGGACAGGAGACCCTGTTGCCATGGTGATGCAGTATTTCTCCAGAATTGCACATATTGATTCGCAGAGGCGTCAACGGCCGAGCAGGAGTGAGAAGAAGTGTGTGTGTGTGTGTGTGTGTGTGTGTGTGTGTGTGTGTGAGCAGAATCAGTGCACAATGACTTTTTTGTGCTGACACACACACTCTTACTCACACCTGCATGGGATGGTCCCTAAAAGCAGTGTTTTAAAATACAGTGTATTTTATTTATAAGTTAAATGCATGAGGACATTTAACACTCCGCTGTCAGCACACATTGCATGTATTGTTTAATTTGTGTGTGTGTGTGTGTGTGTGTGTGTGTGCGTTGTAATCCATACATTTGTTAATGTGTGTGTCCTCTGGTCCTCTAAGCCGCAGGACTGAGCGACGCACAGACCAGCGCTCGGAGGCAAACAGCAGCCGGAGCGAAGCAGCCTCCCTGAAACAGAATTCACATATGTTATTCCTCGTATGCTCGACACTTTAATCAATATTTGTGCGCATGAAAAACTGTCTCCTAAAGCCGGATACCAGGAAACCAGAGCTCCAGCCTGTGATGTAATCAAAAGACAAAAGGCCGGCCTACTCCTCCTCCGCCGCCGCTGCCGCTCTGCACTTATAATTACCCCGGGAATGATTCTGCGAAACACGTACGCGAGAATGATTCACTTTTAATCGTTTCCGCGACGGCGAGACGGCGAGAACCACGCATGAATGAGCAGAGGAGAGTGTTTGGGTGTCGTCAGGGTTCTGCAGTGAGGAAGCTGCAGAGAACACGCATGACTGGAGCATGTCAGTAATATTTAAGCTGAGTAGTGTCTTGCAGAAATCAAAGGTGGATCGAGTAAAAGAAATAGTTGAGTTATTTAAAATGAGATTTGAATACAATTCGGGCAGCACCTGACAACTTGAATAACTTTGATAGGTGACTGTCCCTTTTGTGTCATTCGATTCATCAGATGAATACAAAATGAAAGTTTATCAATCATTTCCAGCAGGAACTGAGTCACAGCATTATAAAGTTACTAAGGAATGTTTTTGGCCCCGCCCCCTTGAATGGAACTTTAAATTCCACTGAATGTTCAATTATTTATAATGAAACTGGATATTAAGTATGTTTAATAAGACTCTATGGAAAACATTATTAAGAGAAAACCTTAATCTGCACTATTTTTAATGTTGCTGTGTCACAACACACATTTATACTTTATATCTCAATTCGTGAAAATTCATGTTGGTACTTCCTGTGTACACACTTTACCTTCTGTCATTATTGCAGTTATCTCTTTGTGTGTGTTTGTGTTGGGGGG
>JAFBJT010106136.1:0-30954 GCA_016785325.1 Chascanopsetta lugubris | reverse complement strand
GAAGATGGTGGTGACGGTGAGCTATTTTTCGGTAAAGGGGCAGAAAAGGAGCGACCGGGTGTATGAATGGAAATGTTGCAGAGAGCCAGAGAGAAGAAGCTTCAGCCAATGAGCGGCGAGAGAAAAACCTCCCCTCGCTCTGCAGCGTGAGGCCACTGAACCATGAAACAAGGGAGAGGGGGGGGGGGGGGGGGAGGGGAGGGGAAGAAGGGGGGGGGGGGGGGGGGGGGGGGGGGAGGAGGAGGAGGCGGACGCGACCCCGCGACCTTTACAGCCACAACATGATGGATGCTGCTGGGACGGGAGCGTTAGAGGAGATTTACACACCATCGGGTTGGGCTGCAGGAGAGTCTGTTCTTCTATATGAACGAGTGAGAGAAAGGATGGGACAGGGACACGTTGTGACCACGTTGAACCCAAGCAGAGGCGGATCCAGGGCCAGGGATGGAGGGGAGGGGGGGGGGGGGGGGGGGGGGGGGTGGGGGAGGGGGCACTGGCCCAAACTGGATTCGAATGTGCCCCTGTCCTGTCTGTTCTATTGCTTCTAAGTTATCGAATGAGTATCTATGGCAGCATGAGGTTATCATTAAAGATGAAGATGATGATGATGATGATGATGATGATGATGTTGAGTAAAGCATTTTGTTATATATATATATATATATATATATATATATATGGGTATGTTTACATCTCTATACGCATGTATCCATATGTTATGTACAAGGGTCAATGAATAAATAGATGGATTGATTGGTAGTAGTAGCATCTTCATCACTATTCTTTCTCAGTCCCTGTCACAAGTTCCTCAATGAATGTGAAGTAAGTTCTATTCTTTTATATTCTATTCTTAAAACCTGGTGGTGGAACACGGCCGTTTCTATGGAAACTCTGTCTATTGATTTGGAATCACGCTCCCACAAACCTAAGAAAGTAAACGGATCCAGATTCAACAACAAATAATCCCAGTCAAATAGAATAAAGATGTTAATCAGCTGTTGTCGGGATCTGTGAATTTCATAATGAATCTATATTTAAAATGATATCGCTGCTAATTTACATATCAGTGATGCAATCTATTTCACTCCCACTCTGTTTCTCCACCTCGGGCAGAGAGGGATGAGCCTGAAGATGCACTGCAGAGGCATTTGCTGCAGATTTCCTCCAATAAGACACATAATACCTTCCTGCCAGCTCCGGCTCTCCCTCCGACACAGAGACGGAGGGAGTTATGGAGAAAAGGGGGGAGGACAAGAGCGAGTGGAATTGATAAATGAGGGAAAGAGAGGAGAGGGGAAAAAAAAAAAAAAAGTAGTGTATTGTTCGTGTTTCACGGGCTGATGAAAAAAGAGGAGACAAGGTGCGAGGCGGACTGCTGGGCTTTGTGCAACCGTCAAATTACAGCGAGCAGCCGAGCATACCATCAAACATCAGAGGGGAGAGAGAGGGGGGGGGAGAGAGGGAGAGAGAGAGAGAGAGAGAGAGAGAACAACAAGGAGGAAATGCAAATCAGAAGATCTCAGATCATCTGTGGAAGATGTTGTTTATGGAAAAGTGTATTGGTTTGACGGGAGATGACGGGAGATGGGTCCAAAACACTGAGTTTCGAGCTGCATCACATCTGACAAACACTTTGTGTTGGATCTGATGAGACAAAGGGGGTTTCGGTGGACCCTGGAGGACCAAGACGAGAACGTTGAGGTCCTCGAAGAGCCGGAGAGATGTTTATGAAGTCTGTTGTTGTTGTTATAGGAATACAAATATTAAGAATACAAAGTTGCACACTCACTCTGTACTTGCTCTTCCAAAGGAGACTTAAACAGAGTATTCATGATACCACTTCTCACCATGAGCATTAAATGGCAGAGTGGGGAGGTTTGAGCTTCTATTTGGTTTGACACAATAAAAGTGACCGAGGCCAAGGATTTCCATAACCTCATCAGAAAACATTCACGGAGTAAATGAGTCTCTTTTATGAAATGAAATTCGCCCTTCGCAGATTTGCAAATGACAGGAATGTTAACGCGAGAGACGTGTCTGAAAACCCTGATGAGGGAGGACGAGGCGCCGTGATCCGCTCTGACACTCGACGGAGGACGGAGCGCAGCGGAGTCAAGTGGGTGGGGGGTGGGGGGGGGGGCTCCGCGTGGTGGAGATCAAACAGTGGAGAGTAAAAGGTCGGGGGAGAGTTTAGCCTGTGCACACATGATGAGCGCCGGAGATTAAGGTGAGCAGGGAGAACTGGGGATTGATGCGGAAAACAACGGAGGATTGAGTCACATCTGTATTCAGACAACGTCCTGGGAGAATATTGACGGAGCTGAGCTGCACTGTTTTATACATGAAGCTAGACAAACGATAGCGAAAATATGCTTTTATTTTGAAATGCTTCCCTTTCCTGTGTGTGTGGTTCGGTTCGGCTTGATGCAACAGAAGCACATGCAGCCATGTTCACCTGTATTTCTGAGCATAAGGTTTGTATTTGTTGAAATGGACCGGTATTGTTTACAAAACAATACAATTGAATGTTCAAATATTCTTGTTTATTTCTTGTGCAGATTGTGAAACTATTTTTACATTTTATAATTACTGATAACACAGTTACGTTGTTTTCACGGCCATTAGAGTAACTGTCCCTGAAACCGAGATGATACAGATTACACATACATAAGATGTTTGCATTTATAATCTCGTGGTTTGCAAGACAGACAAGGACAGAGGTGTTGATATCGCAAAGTTTCTTTGCCCCCAGTCACCCTGGAAAGACGATTGCTCCCCCCCCCCGCGCGCATTAGGAGCTCGATGAACCAGACGGGAAGTTCGGGACTCTGATCGGCCAGGACACAACTTCATCAAAGAGGCGGCGCAGCGTCAGGCTCTAATCTGTGAAACCTGCTGTTGAACAGATGTAAACTCAGCACCAGCGTGAGACACTTTCATGTTTGATGCTCGAGCCCCCGGCAAAGTCGTGAAGCTCTTCAGGCTTCATTCGCTTTGTATTCTCTGACATGCATCCTCACATGGCACCGCATACTAACACACACACACACACACACACACACACACACACACACACACACACACACAGTTAAAGGTGCAGTGTGAACGATTTCGGGGATTTTTGTCAAAACAATGACAACAACTGTCACTTTCAATCACCTGGGTGTGAAAGGGGAGTGGGTCCTCTCTACGGGGGCCGCCATGTTTTGACAGCAGTAAAAGCGGATGGACGCAAAGTCTTTTGAGTTTGAACCACAATCGAATAGTCCACCACAGGTTCTCCTGCGTGTTCAGACGGGAGGGGGTGCGGTGACGGACAGAGCACGCAGGCAACGTCGCCTCTAGACGTCACCAAATCGTACGCACTGCACCTTTAAAGGAAAATCAAGCTCACCCTCCAGAACCTCTTGGCCGTCTCCACCCTGGAGGCTTTCCGGCGGAGGCCCAGCGGCGTCCCCAGCTGATGCTCGAACATCATCATGAAGTCGTCTGCGGCGGCCACTTGGCCTCTGCTGCTGCTGCTGCTGCTGCTGCTGCTGCTGCTGCTGCTGCTGCACGGAGCCCCTGACTGCTTTGACAGCCCTGTGCCGAAGCCGTTGCCCATTTATAAAGTTATGGCTGCCACACCCTGGGCCATTACTCAGCGTATTTCCCAGCAGCTGAGAGCAAACACAAACAACCCAAAGCAGCCAGCCCCTCTGTCTCCACAGCAGCCGGCCCCTCGGCCCGCACATTAGCGGCCCCCTAATGGAGGCCGGAGACGGCGGCGGCCAAGATTAGCTTTCACTTCTCCCACGCCAGGAAAGTCCTCATAAACATGATGCTCACCACCGCCGCTGCCACCCCCCGCCCCCCTCGCCCCCCCCCTTTCCTGCCTCCTCTTCCTCCTCCTCCTCCTGTCAGCATAACACCACAATTAGACGGCTTAAACTAATGAAGGGGAGAGGTTTGTTGGGGTGTAGATGCGGAGGGGGTGATGCGGGGTGAAGAGGGGGGTAATTCAACACCTCGATAGGAGGAGTCACTGAGGGGAACAATCAGTGCTAAACGGTTTATTCAGCCATTAGAGGCACATGCAGCGAGCGTGGCTGCACCGCCGGGCGAGGGGCTGATTTGGGCTCAGACGCCAGCAGATGGGAGCGGGCGGAGGGAGTGAAGATGTTCTCGGCAGCAGCAGCAGCCATACATCAACGCTGAGAGATGTTTAAGGACACAAGGTGGCGACAAACCAGGGCTGATTAAGGCTGAATTCATGCAAGAGAGTAGCTTTGATCCCGATTCATAATGTGAAAACACATCCCACAACCAGTCGCAAACACAAAGGAAAAGCTTGAACAGCAGCTGCAACAATGGAGTTTTTTCACTAAGGGCCACATGAAGAAAAATACACAAAACACTGAGTCACCACAGGGTTAACGGAATAAATTCACTTATGTCTGAGAATCAAATATGTGCTTAAATGAATGAAAACAACTTTGCGTCTCTGGGTTTTCATGCAGGTTCAGACCGTCTCATCACAATTTAACACATTTTATACGTTTTATATCGACATGTTGTACCATTCTAAAATAGGTCAATTCATCGTATCGATGAACGGGATATAAGGCGCCGCATCTCAGCAGAGAGACGGACAAGACAGACCTACAAAATAAAATTCAACTAAGATGGAAAAACGTGTACAAATACATCTACAAATCATTTTTGACATTTCAAAACATCTTCAGAGCCTCACACTCTGGATGGAATGAACATCAAAGCAACACCTTTGATATCAAATGATGTTTACCTTCTGCTGCCTAATAATAACAACAAATCCAGCCTGGTCAGAGAAGTGATCTTCCCTCTCAGTGACGCCAGCTATATAACATGAAACATGAATAGTCTCCGTTTGATGTTAAGTGCCATCGCCCTTTAAGAGATGAGACCCTTCAGGTTTCCTTTGAATCCAGGAAACGCTGGGTTCAGTCGCACCCTCACACCCGAGTTCAGAAACCAGAGGGAATGTGCGCTGACACCTCGACAACTGTGAGGATTAGAGAGAAATCATTTTTGCAGACTAATGATTTTGCACGTTCATTAGTGTTTGGCTGCGGCCGCGTTTGATGCATTAGCACCGCGTGGGTTTGGATCTGAAGTCTGAGTATTTCAGCAGTGACTCCGCCTCCTCCTCCTCCGCCGCCTCCTCCTCCTCCTCCTCCTCCTCCTCCATCCCTGAGGCAACACCACAACAATAACACGCTTTATGCATAAATGTGTCGATGAGAGGCTTTGTGGAATCAGCGCAAACTGATTAGTGAGTCATGTGTGTAAATGCAAGGACGACCAGTCACAGTCATGCAGAATAGAAATATGGCTTTTCGGCATGTACAGAAATAACGTGTGGCTGACTTTATTTCAAAATGTGTTTTTCAAAGATAAAATTCAATTTGGAGAGAAGGGCGAAACACAAACACAACGTGAGGGATGTTTACGACTGAATGTCAGAGCGGCTGTAGAAGGGGCTGTAATTGACAATAGGCCGCATGTTAAATTGACTCAGTCAGGATTACAACCTGGAGTCTAAAGCCCCACAGACATTTGTTTGCAAAACTGTTGCAGCAGCAGCAGCAGCAGCAGCAGCAGCAGCAGCAGCAGCAGCAGCTCAGGATTTGTCAGGTCTGTGTGCAGCCGCTGACTCCCACAGCGGCATCGCGAGGTGAGGTTGTTTTTAAAAAAGTATAGAAATTAAAAAGCATCTCACCTGCGTAACGGGGAATTTAAAAAGCAAAAGGAAAGTTGTGTAACTTTCAGGGAGCGAACGGCTGCGACTGAAGCCAAAAGCAATTCCAGCACTTTCACATCGAATTTAGCTTCAGTCCCGGGAGTCCATTGACTCACCTGCATCAATCTAAAGTTTCCAAACTTTAGTTACTGTACGTTTCTGGTCAGAGCAAACAAAGTTATATAAGGTTACAACAACAAATCTCTTATATCTGGTTGGAAATAGAACATTAATGACATATGTGGATGATTCTGTCTCATGTAGTCGAAGAGAATCTGAGAAATGAAGGAGTCAGATGCTCAATTAAGCTTAGAAACAAATCAGAGATGATGTGTTTCTCTGTTTCTGAATCTAAAATTCAGACCGTACGCAGACGACTTCATCATGTTCCCTTCAAAGGTCAGATAATCTACGACCTTTTATGGAGGAATCTCGGGATTATATGACTCAAATTCTTGAATGAACGGTGAAATACCATAGCATGAGAGCACAGTGCCAATTTGTTGTACTAAAATTCACATGCTAGTTAGCCTAGCCGCCAAATTAAATCCATCTATGCTAACGTAACCAAACTCAACAGACACAACTTACTTATACGTTTACAAATATCATATAAATGATTACCTGAGTTCAAACTGACAAAATTCTAAAAAGTTTTACTTCTTCTGCTTCTACGCTTGTTTATGTGTTTGTGAACACAACCGCACTAAACCTACAGGACGGAGGGTCACGGGACCTGGTGGACAGATGCATAATAGATAATGGATGTTCTCATTAAATATTGGTGTGAATCCAGTAGATACTGCAGTTGTACTCATAATGCAAGGGCCTTTTCCAAATACTCACATTGACGTAAACAAAGGATATATCTATGGCTCTTCGGCCTTGGTGTACGCAGCTAAACTATATTTTTTCATGCTTCCTTCCCATTTCCCTGAAAGTTCTCTAAAGTGCACACTCAGCACATTGCTCCCTCTCCAACTCCTCCACTTTGACATACAGGACACTACAGTATTTATCTGCTCTGTGTATTATTCAGGCCGGTGTTGCAGCCCCGCCGTCCGAGGCCTTCACCGGTCAGAGCGCCTCTGACAAACTGTGACACATAAACCGGGGCAGGCTGTATTCTGCTGCCTGACAGGCCTGAAATGGATTACTAATGGATCAAAGTGAGCAAAAAAGACAAAGTACTGCGAGGGGGTGGGGGTGGGGGTGGGGGTGGGGGGCTACCTGGGTGTTTGACAACGAGAGGGAAAACTGAGAGGGAAGAGGAAGAGAATGGGGAACCATTGCAAAGTGACACATTTGAACAAGTCAGACACTTTGGTGGAAACGGTCCAGTGAGCGTTCAGCTTCCTCGCCCTTTGAGAGGAGCTGGGTGGATTTGTTCCCAGTAGACGACGACGACAACAACAACGACGACGACGGCGGCGGCAAACACATCGATGCCCCTGAGATATTACAACGGCGGCGAGAAGAGACACGGCAGCGCCGGCACAGTGTCGTTAACGTCTCGTCTGCACTTTATTTCCTGTTTGAGCTGACGAGGGAGGGACGTCCTCGAGGCCAAACACGGATTCGCATCGTCTTATGAAAGACACACTGTGGATGTGTGAGTTTGTACACACACACACGCACACACACACACACACACACACACGCACACGCCTCCACACCCTCCTGTGTATTTCATGCCGTGCTGCTTTGTACATTGTGCTGACAAAAGCCAAGTGCCCATCACATGGAGGCGTCAGCGGTGTAATGATCTCACTCCTGCGGCCCTTAAACCAAACAAAGCTCATTTACAAATCCTCCTCCTCCCCCGTGCCCCTGGTACCTCAAAGACAGGACGCCAACTTCACTTCCTCCATGTCTGAGGCAACATCACCACAAATTATCTGAGCTTTTCACACCATAAATCCCACAAACATTAAAACGTGGGCTTCTATCACCCCTGGATGAAAAGCTCCGCCCGCACAACACATAAACATGACACAGGGACCTTTAACCTTAAGACGCATGCTTTAAAATCCCATTGAGCTCAATCAGGGTCATAGGGGACATGGAACTGTGAAATGATACTTGAGGAAGAAGCTGATGAAGACATCAACTCAAGAGGATGATGACATTTAAGTGCATTTTGGTGGCAAGAGCCAACTTTGCTGATAATGTGTTGCATCCTGAACTACTTCCTGTTTCCTCTCTTTAGTTCTTGATGTTCCTGATAGTGTTCTAAGACTCATCTGCACAATCTGTGCCTATACGATAGGTATTGTTTTTTTTATTTTTTTTTTTACTGATTTACATAAATGACTTTATTCAGCCTGAAAGCTGGAATATAATCATCTGTGATTTGCATGATAGTGCGCAGACACGTTAGCGGGATTACAGCTGAGTGAAACCGTAACAAGGACAAAACACACAGAGAAGAAGAACAATGTTCGTCTTCGCTTCTGGATGAGAATGATGCATGTTTTGAATTTACATTAAAATAAAAGGGAACAAATCATTTCAGAGGCGGTTGGACTCGATCATCTCACCGAGGAGACAATTATGTAGATATACATTTTCATTTTCTGTCTCAAGCTATTTTCTCCTTTTCATTCTTCTCACAAACGCAGTCAGAGAATGAACCTATTCCACCACACGCTCCAACATCCCTTCAAATTATATTCCACCTCCATTCTTATAATAAAGTTCATGTTTTCCAGTAAAGCCGCAAAAAAACCAATAAGACTGAAAACCAAAAAATATATATCTTTTTTTCCACTTTCCCTTCGGTTCATATCTGAGAGTAATTCCTCACACATGTTGCAGGGAGGTGCATTCATCCCCAGCACAGTCACGGCCTCACAACATCCCATAATAGCTGTATGGATTCTGGAGAAATAAAAAAGAGGCGAGGTCATTTGTTACAGACAAAACGCATCCTTGCTCCCTTCATGTTACCTATGTGTGTGTGTGTGTGTGTGTGTGTGTGTGTGTGTGTGTGTGTGTGACCACATGAGAGTGTTAGCAGTGAGTAACAGATGTTCTCTGCGCGTTATAGGTTGTTTTATTAAAAGCTCAGCCCAGATGAAACACGGGGGAAGGAAAGAAAGTAAAAATCAATTTTGATTAAGAGCCCGTTGAAGATCTTGATCTATGACAAAAGGAGGAAAATGTGAAAATAACACAGTATTGTTGTTTTACCACAGAGGTGGATGTTTGATGAAACACCTCAGCGAACAAACACCCTTGAAGCCAAAGTCCAACAATAAAATGTATGTTTTTTTTAGTTTGCCATCCGATTCCCCTCTGAACGTATCGTCTATACTTCTAAAGTTCACTTTGCGAGAATTAGCCTTCGTGACTTCACCCGTAGGCTTCTGCCGAGTGTTTATGAAGTTTGTAGTGGGCGGGGCCAAAGCCTAACTCCTCCTACTTCCTGCTTCCTGGACATTTACAGTCATTTTGAATGGAACCACGGACATGAGAAATGTAATTATGGCTGACCCTTTAGCCTATGTCTTTAGCATTATCTGTGATAATAATAATAATGATAATATATAACATTTAATCATTGATATTAAAAAGAGAACATTTAAGAAGTGCTGCAAATGAGCTTTTCGCTGCTACTATGCTTTCTAGCCTGTTACTCTATTTTTTTTACACTCTTTCTTTCATTGTTTATAAAATAAAATGTCTGATAATCAAATAGTCAAATGAACACACAATTAAAGACTAATTTGGGGCATTTAGTGCAGAATTCAGCAGCTCAAGCATCAGATATTCCTATGGGCTGGTGGAGGAGACCAAACACGGAGCTATAAGAGGAGGGAGGGGTCCGTCAGATGACTGGAAACATAGCTGAAACTATTACGTCTAGTTTAGGTTCATCTTACCGATAAGATACACAACCAATATCTTGTTGGTGCTGCCCCCTTCTGGCAGATTAAATAAATATTTGAGGTTCATGTGAAGCAAAGTAGAATCAAATTAAATTCATCAGGTATAAAAAAAAAAAAACACACAACTTCCTGCAGCCACAATAAAAAGTCAATATACACTTAATGTTTACATCTCCAGCTCCAGGCCTGAGACACAGCAGCTCAACACACACACACACACACACACACACACACACACACACACACACACACACACACACACACACACACACACACACACACACACACACACACACACATCCCAGTCAGAGCTCTATACTCAGTCCGGCCTGAGATATACAAAGACATGTGGGCCCCCCCCGTGTGGCCCGGCAGCCGTGAGCGCCGGAGCCCGTGTCGGCGCAGAGCGACGAGGTCGCTGATGTAAAGTCGCGCTCCGGCGAGCAGACACCGTTCAACGACACACAAGGTCGAGAGGGCGAGGACAGGAAGTAGATAAGAGGGGGGGGGGGGGGAGGGAGGAGTCAGTGGAAAGATGATTCCACTTTGAGAGTTTATGTCTGAAAAAACACATAATTACATGAATATTATGCGTGATTCAAAAATAAATCTTATTGTGCCGACTCTCCTCCAGGGCATCTCCGTCCTCTCAGGTGTTTACACATCAGCTTTCTATAATCACTCAAATACAAATCTCTGCTCGGGATCGTCGGGGGCGGAGCATCTTTAGCACAAGCAGATGAGTCCGATTCCGGTGCAGTTATTAAAATGAGGAGGTGAAGATGTCAAATGTGCACATGAGAGGCAGAGGGAGGAGAACGATCAAAACTCTGTTTGTTCAGAAGTGGGCGAGAAGGAACAGAGACAGAATGAAATTAAAAATTTTGATATTTCAATGGATATTTCAATCACATGGAACAAAAGTAAAATAGACGGTGAAAGAATAATAACAATAGATGAATTTGTCATTGGAAAAAAGGAACCTCTCCCTCTCTCTCTCTCTCTCTCTCTCTCTCTCTGTCTCTCTCTCTCTCTCTCTCTCTCTCGAATCCCTCCTGACTGTGACTGAATAAATATCATTTTGTCTCATGAGCTGAACTAAACACACACATTACTAGCAGCATCATTTTGACGATTATGGGATGGAGATAAACGTGAAAGATAAGTGTTAAGCTGCTGGGATCCAACGTAGAGCCAAAACATGATTCTACTCTCTTCTATATTTAGACCACTGAACAAAATGCTAAATGCCGACTGTAACTACAACGACTTGAAAGGCAAATTTGCATTGAAATAAGAATTCCTGCCTCTCCCGTCACAAGCCTCAAAGAATCTTCGCTTCTTTGGGAACTGACTGAATCAACCGATTTCCCCGAGTCCCTGTCGGAGCGGCAGAGGCGCGTTGATCCTCCTCTGGCGGCGAAAACACAAACACAACACAAACCAAAGAGTGTGCGAGTACATCCAGTCCACACCCGTTAGGATCGGTTTATCTCCGGTGTGAGAACGAACGAGGCGCCGCTCCAGTCGGTGAACAATCTGACCGGAGGCGCCGCGGGGGGGGGGGGGGGGGGGGGCGGGGGGATTTGCATAGCGACTGCGGGACGGCGTGTTTTGACTCGGGTTCGTTAACCTCGCCGACCCGGGTGTGAAACACGCTGCCACGTGCATCGTTCGGTTCCACGTCCACTTCATCGAGCGAAACTCAGACAAAGCGCTCGCCATTATGGAAAGCGCGGGTCGCCGGGAGGCCACGGCCAATTAGTGGAGGTTTGCTTGCGACGGACACGGTTGCCGCGGCAGCACGAGATGGAGACACGTAACGATAAACAACCATTCATGCTGGCGTTCACGCCCACGAGCTATTCAGAGATTTTAATTAACCTTCAGCGACTGTGGGCAGAAGCTGCGCAAAGAGTCAGGAGACGGCCCACGCACACACGCCAGGAACACGCTAACTCCACGTGAGGAGGAGCAGGGTGAGTCTCACACGGGTGTGAATGTGGGCGGGATCAAGAGTACTTGAAATTGTTCAAAATTGTTGAAAACTAATTGGGGAATCAAAGCAAATGATTGGATCTAAGTCTCCCAGCAGGGGGCAGTAAATGCGCTCTTCACGTAATCTACAATTTTTCATCAATTTATCGGAATAAAAATGGCACCCATAGCCATCACTGCTGTGATTAGGATTATTATTCTGTTTTGTTAACGACACCCAGTGTGGGCGTGGCCACGCGAGCGGGCGTCATGACACCTCACTGCCAGAGGTGTCACTATAAGCAACTATATCACTCCTATAAATGTGATATTCTTATGCTTCGGAGGGTTGATTCAGTACATCCGATGGTTTCAGTTAAACCTCTCTATGAGACACTGAGGTGTTTACCATCTGCTAACACTGCCCCTGCAGGCTGCGTCTGGAACTGACTGTAAAATACACACTGCTCCTTTGCCTCATTGGGTTAAAGACCGATTCACCCTCACAAATAAACAAATGAATACACAAACGAATAAAGAGCAATATTAAGTGGGTACAAATGTTCTTTTTCTTTTTTTATATCAGAAAAAATACTATTCATCAATATTTTGAGATTTGAAAGGAAATGAAACACCTGTGATGTTTGAAGGTTCATTGTGAAGCGCTACACTGAAAATACAGTGTGAATGCAGAAGTACTTTTACTGCGCATGTGCCATGGTTAAATATATCTGTGGACTTTCCAAGGGAAAAAAAAACAAAAAAAAACGTCAATCCTATTAGTTTCATTTGCACAGAGTGTAACGCAGCGAGTCACGTGACTCGACTAATACCCATCATGCCCCTGCTGCGACCCCCCAGTCAGAGCCGACCGGGTCACATCCTCCCTCCTTTGTCTCTCACACTCACTTTTCATCTTTTATTAAATAATCCAACCTTCAATTACCCGACTCTGGTTCTGATCAAGGCTCCGCCTCCTCTGACTCCTCTCTGCCTTTGAGGCAAAATACTTTACTCCTCCCTCCTTTCCTTTCTCCCTCCCTCCCTTCCTCCCTTCCCCCTCCTCCCCTCTGCCTCTCTCCTTTCCTTTCATCATCCTTCACCCTCCCTGTATCATTGATTTAACCTCACTCTGTGGCCCCGGCCCCTCGGTCCCTCGGAGACATTTGCCGCAGAACCGATACACCTCGCTCTCACGCAGGAACAGGAGAGCCTCTGGTGGCGCAGAGGTGGCACTGCAGCTCATGCAGGCAGCTCTGCAGCCTGACACGGGAGCCAGGAGCAGATGAGCCATTCATCTTAATTCACAGCATCACTCTGCTACTTTCAAAAACTCAGTTTCCACTCACAGGAGTTCAGTCTCCGTTTGAAATCGCATCAATATGCACATGTGAAGATGTAAACCAGCAGAGGCTTTTTAAAGATCTCACATCTGAGAAGCGTCTCCACTTTGAAGGAGGCTGTCGACAAGGTAAAACATCTTAAAAGGTAAAACTTGTTCAAAGCGCCTCAGGCAGGTCAGGACGCCCGAGTATTCACAGAGAAATAAGGACGGGTCGACTCCACCATGTCAGTAACTTGCTTTGTTTGTGTTTGACTTTATCTCATTATTATATAGTTTCTAATCATTATTAAAAATCCAATGAGAATATGAATTATATACAGTTTTATTAAAAAAATGTACTTATATACCATGAACTGGATGATTTGGGTTCTTCACTTCAGACAAAATTTAGAATAAGAAAAAATTATATCTGGCAGCAACAAAAAGAAAAAAAAAAAAACTTTCCAAACTCATAAAGTCTCCGACTTGCTGCCCTCGGGAGGCGGATCCTCCTCGAGCAAACACAACACGAGCAAACGGCATCATAAACCCGGTCGCCTCCCGCCCTGACATCACTCACAGTCCCATATAAATCAAACGCTCCTTGTTGTTTTGCACAAGAAAGAAACTCCGCCTTTTTCTCGCTGCTGTTTCCTCCCTGATCTTAGAGAGGCGGCGCCCGCTCATAAATAATGACTAAATCAGCGCCGCGGGTTTCTGACCCATAAAAGTGAAATGTAGCGCCGCTCTTAGGTCCCATGTGTGGTTTATGTGTGTGTGTGTGTGTGTGTGTGTGTGTGTGTGTGTGTGTGAGTAAGATGAAGTGGGAGACTGTGCTTAAAAAATGGCTTCCAAAAAAAAAAAAAAATTGGCGTCTTGTGAAGAGAATGGATTCACTTTAAGCTGAGAGCAAGTTATAAACGCTCTCCATCCGTTATCGTCGGGTCGCGGCGCCGACACCATGGAGGAAGGCGAGACGCGCGGCGCCACCTTGCTGTTGATGAATCGGCCGCGCTGACGTTTACTTCTCAGACACAAATAATATCTAATACACTACAATTACTTCTGCTTTTATTTTGAAAGCCGTCACACGCGCACCCAGACCTGTTATTCTGCAGATCCCTCAAAGTGATAACTCACAAAAGTGGAAAATCAGAGGAAATATTTTGGTAGAATATTTCCGTTCCTGTGGTTTGTCATTTCAGTTGCATTTGTTTACACAGTTGAACTGATCTTTTTCCAAAGTTACCTGAAGCGGATTCTGACACGTTTATTTCTCCATTTCTATAAAAACACAGCTCCACAAAGACGTGTCAGACAGAAATAATATGTTGGATCAAAGGAGTACTTTTACTTTGATGTCGCAGGCTGTCGACACACGTCACCTCTGATCCAAATCAATCAAACCTGGTCCAATTCCTTCCCCAGCGAGGATACTTTGACTATTATGGGATACTGCTCTTCTTCCAGCGCATCCCCTGAGCTGAGAGGGTTTTCTGATACTAAAGGGAAGTCTTTATACTTCAGAAGTAGTACATGTAGTATACTTCATAAACTGCTGATACTACGGTATTTGTCGGATACTACAACTCTGATTTTAAACCATCAGTACTTTTCTAAATTCTCACCAGAGGAGCTGTACTTCGATTTGTGTGTACTAATACTAAACATCACACACACACACACACACACACACACACACACGCTGTGTATACCATCTCATACTGATATCTGACCTGGCAGCCCTTTATAATATACATTTTAGCGTTTTTAATTTATTTCAAATGTATTTGTGTTGTCTTATGTTTCATGTGTGTATTTGTTTTTACTTGATCTTCAAAAACTCAACAAAGAAATATGTTTAAAAAAAAAACTCATTCTGATTCAGTCCAGGACCTACAGTGTTTCTGTGCCTGGCTTTACATTATAGATGTGTGCTCGCACTTACTTCATTATAAATATATTTATACACATACAACTTTGACAAAAAGCCATTAAAATCACTGTAATGGCCTCGCACATCACCCTCACACACACACACACACACACACACACACGAGTGTGTATCTGATCAGGTTAGCGGGAGCTTCCTTTGGCGTGATGAATAAAGCATAATGTGGATTCACAGGCCGGTGGCTGCATAATCCATCAATGCTGCACATGTGAAGGCGCCATTTTGGATCAGAGCGAAGCGCCTGACGTGCACACGGAGCCAGAGGTCACGGAGAAGCTCCTCGCCGAGGGTTCGATCAACACGAGGGGAATCGAGTGAAGGTCTGAAACGAGATTTGGTGACCTCTAGTGGTGAAGTCGCATGTTGTATCATCACCTCACCCTCACTCTTCTGAACATGGAGGAGAAGCTGTGGTCGACTTCAGGTGTCATTAAAACTCAGAAGATGTTAAGGAAGTCCACTCTGGGCTACTGTAAAAACATGGTGGCCTCCACACGGAGGAGCCGCTCCTCATGTAAATATACATGAGTGGGCTCATTAAAGGGAAATAGAGAAAAAAAATACATTACCGTGATTAGAAATTCATGAAAATGACAGCGTGGGATTGTTTTGTAATATCTTTAGAAGTGACAAAAATCGTACACACTGCACCTTTAAAACACATATTGGAGGTTATACTAGCGAGACCGTTGATATGAGGCTATATCATGTAAAGTTCTGAACTATGAATAAAAAATTAAAAAAATACTAGGCGCGATCATAAGGATCAAAAGTGCCGAAAATTAAGCAAAGCAAAAATACTCTAAAAGATTTCACTACAAAGTGTGGGAGCGATGATCTGTCAGCTGTGGGAAGTGTCACAGGAATATAGAGGCATCACTGCTGTTATCACTCAAGTGCGACGAATAAATATATAAATAAGTAAATGAATTATAAGCATGGGGCTGTGTGTAATATGAAAAGTGAGTTTTATCTGAATTCACTGAGGCTCAGAAAATTATTCCCCGACTTACGTCAGAATTCCATTATTCTCCAAATAGCCTCCGAACCTGCTGACGCTGGAGGAGAGGGGAACATAAAGGCAGGTTTTACTGTGTACTATTTATATTTACTACTGCCTTTTTCCCCCACTGTTATTCATTACTACTGTGTGTGTGTGTGTGTGTATGTGTGTGTGTGTGTGTGTGTGTGTGTGTGTGTATGTGTGTGTGTGCGCGCTATCACAAAACCAGGATCTGATACTGACCGGCTTATTAAAAGAGCGTTCCGGGGCTCCGCTGCTTCATAATCCACAGCCAGGGAAAAGATCCTCTTTGTCTCAGCCCAGTGTGTGTGTGTGTGTGTGTGTGTGTGTGTGTGTGTGAGAGAGAGAGAGAGACAGAGAGATGAAGCCAAAAGGGAGAGAGAGAGTGTGTGTGTGTGAATTAATGTGGGGCTGTGGATTCCCTCATCCTTCTTAAAGCAAAGTGCAGGAGCAAAAGCCATTAAATTGCAGAATAAGAGAAAAGGAGTTCAAGGGAAGTAAAGCGAGGGGAGTCTGTGTGTGTGTGTGTGTGTGTGTTTGATGTCACACACACACACACACACACATACACACACACGCACACACACACACACACACACACACACACACTCAGATGAGAAATATACCCACCTCTACACAGGTTTAAAAGGAATCATTTGTTATTTAGACATAGTTATGACTGTAACTTCCTGTTCTTTAAAAAAATAAATAAACCCAATGTCCAGGACTTTATTTTGAAACTTGCAGAGGAAGTGATGTTTACTTCCTGCACCATGAGGGTGATGTGTACTTGAAGACGAAAAATTTAAAAGATATGGTGAAAATGAAGTAAGCTATCGTTGGTGTGGATGTGACGCAGACTAACTGCTGTGGTGGCTCATGACTCACTCTAGTGGCAGAAAAGTGGAATTACAGCTTCTTCCATTCATATCCCATTGAAACGATATATTGATGTCTTTGATGGTTTTTTCCAATTCAGTTATTCTGTTTTATTTCTAACGTATTGCTGCTTTAAGGGTTTAACTCTCGGCCAATCATCTCCTGAGTCTCGTTACGGAGACGATGTTGGCACCAGACATTATAAACAGACTTTTGGGCTCAGCAGAGAAAAAGAAAACTCAGCCACAGGGACGAAGGTTTGATGAGCACACGGATCATTTCTGCTTTTATCACTTTGCTTTAATGCCACAGGAGAGGAAGTCTAATTAATGAGGCTGAGATGAGGAACCTGTATTTGCTGTTTTACACTCTAAAAAATTCACCACAGAGGCTGGAGGAGAGTGAAAGGTCAAACAAAAACAACATTTCCCATTGAAACGCAGCAACAACCCCGACAACAGGCGGTGAAAGCTTTTTGGAACAAATAAATACATTTGAAGAATGCCTTTGATTAGTTTGTAATGAGTTGTTTTCACCAGCAGGGAATCATCATCATCATCATCATCATCATCATCAAGATCCTCATCATTATCAGAGAGGACTTTCACACTGAGATCGTTATCAGACGTATTGACAGAGAAGGATTTAGCAGAATAAGTCGAGCTGACGCCAAACAAAGGCCATAATGAGCTGCTTTAAATGCATTGTCTATTTGAGGGCCTCTAATTCCCCCAATCTCAGAAAACATCATAAGAGGAACAACGGTTCGTCAGAAAACTATTAAATAGCTGGAAATGTAAAAGAGGGGGCGTGATAATGTGATCAACGCTGGCTTCATTTCTGCTCATTCACTGCATCAAGTTACACGACTGTTTCACCTTTTTGCCGTCTCGTTCAAAATTGCACTTTTGCAGCAGCATTTAGAAAACTGTATATAACGCCCCCTGTGGCAGAGGAGGGAAATACAGTCAGGTTTCAGATTTTTTTTTTTTTTTCAAATGGCCTACCAGGGCGGCAGTGGAACAGTGGTTCGAGCAGTCGGAAGCAAAGGCCACTGGTTCGAATCCCACTTGCCCCTCACACTGATATCTCCAATGGCCAAATGTGTACTGGTGGAAATACACTGTGACACAGATACGTAACAGGATAAGCGGTTGAAGATGACATGACAAATGGCCGACCTGGAGTAATCAGGAAGTAGGAGGAGTTAGGCGACAAGTGAACCGCCCACTACGAGCCTCACAAACACTCTGCAGAAACATATGGCGACTTCGATCTTTATGTGGAGTCTCTGGTTGAATCCACATCAGTTGTTGTATTAGCCTCTAACATAACAACATGAAACCATGTGTGAGCTCACTACAACAGCCCCATGTAACGGGGAGGAGGTGCAGGAGCAGGAGGAGAAAAGGTCTGGATACACATTTGAAAAGGCAGAACGGCGCCCGGCAGGGGGTCTGAGTCAGTGGATGAGCTTTTCATCCCAGTGGGTTTCCAGCTCTCATCTACACAGTGTGATGTAAATGTCACCTCCACCAGACGCCATCATGAAAGACACACAGATGGACGGACGCCGCCAAAGCTCAGGCTGACATTAAAAAGAGAAGGCAGGGAGAGAAGAGCAGGCAACGACGTGTGTGCGTGTGTGTGTGTGTGTGTGTGTGTGTGTGTATGTGTATGTGTGTGTAAAGTGGTGTAAAAATACAACCAGATTTACATCAGCACGTCGGTGCCCTGCAGTGATCACTGCACGGCCTGGTATTAAAATCTCTTTATCTCTAACAAAGCTCCACCTCGCTCTCTCACATTCTCCTGGGCCTTGATGAACAGGGACAATGCCGCCTCAGTGTTTGTATTGATTTCAGATCATGTCGGAGTTCTCTGCACCAACACACACGAAGACAGCAGCTCCAATCAATACATCACCCTCATGTTATATTCATGTGCACCTCAACCACTGTTTTACCAGCTGCTCCTCACGCTGTGTGACGCACAAACATGTTTACTCACCGCTTGGTGATTAAAGGTCCAGTTTGTAAAATTCAGGTGAATTTATGTTCGAGCTGAAACCATTAATCGGTTCGTTGCCTTTAATCGATTATAAAAATGATCCGAATTCAATTTGCAGAGTTGAAATTTGCAGACGGGGCTGTAATTCCAAGGTCAGCCACTGACACTGATGAGAATTGCAGTAAATCCGAGGGATTAAGGGGAAAGAGAGATATTTACCGGAGGGAGACAACAGGAGATGTTGAATAACAGCCTCGCTAATGCAACCTCAGGAAAACACATTATATCCAGGGGCCTGGTTCTGCTGATTCAGCACCATGGAGTGAAGCAGAAGCCAGTAACACCAGTTAGTGTGTGTTTCAGCACCATGGAGAGCGAAACAGAGACCAATGAAGTTGGTTAGTACAGTACTTTATCAGGTCTCGACACCTAAATGAACTTTGCAGCGCTGTTAACATTCACTGAGACACACAAACATCCAGACTATTTGTATCAACCTATCCATTTGCAGCACTTGGGAATCGAACGCCCGGCGTTCTGGTCAGAGGACGGCCCCTCTAATCCCAAAGCTGCAGTGTGTCTGTCATTGTGGATCGAGAAGAGAGACAATAACCAGTAAAAACCAGTTAGTGTGAGTTTCAGCACCACGGAGAGCGACATCTGCAGTTTGAACCAGCAATCCAGTGTTTCAGCACCAGGGACAGGGACTGGCTGAGGGGTATACGTGGACGTTAGGGTCAGCGCTTCGACCCCCACCTTCCCTACACTCTGCATGCTCTAGTTAAATCAAGTAAAAAAAAAAGTGTTTCAGCACCATGGAGAGCGACAGTAGCAGATAAAAACCTGTTGTCTACGTTTCAGCACCAAGGAGAGAGACAAGATCCCGGTCAACCAGATCATTTATGTTTCAGAACCGCAGAGTCAGAAGCCTGCCAGTAAAACCAGCGTGTGTTTCAGCACCACGGAGAGCGACAGTGGCATATAAAGGCAGTTGCTGTGTTTCAGCACCATGGAGAGAGGCAGCAGCAGGTTAACCCAAGTAAATCAGTGTTTCAGCACCATGGAGAGAGGCAGCAGCAGGTTGACCTAACTAAATCCGTGTTTCAGCACCATGGAGAGAGGCAGCAGCAGGTTAACCCAGTAAATCAGTGTTTCAGCACCAGGGACAGCTCCCTGTAAATCCACCTGACGCATATGAACGGTGCCAGACTCTGACTCACGGCTCTGATCTCAGCCAAGGTGACCCTGCTTCCCTAATTTATGCAAATCCTCCTGCTAACTAACAAACAAACAAACACACAAACAAACAAACAAACACACAAACACAGCTCCGCCTCAGGCTGAACGGTTTAACACTGAAGGAGACACGGTGGCATCTGCCGCAGAGTCTCGTGCCAAAGGCTGGTTTTTACGCACGGCAGCGTCATCCTCCATCCTGACGCGTCATTTGGAGGATTCGTCTCACGAGTGACCAGACAGCGCCACTGAGCGCATTTATGGCACAACACGACCCCGCCGTTATTGACACAAGTTTGGTAACTTTGTACGAACACTCGTAATCCGGGTTTATAATCTGTGCATCAACAATGATCTGCTCCTTACATCCTCGTCCTCGCGTCCCCGCCGCCTCTGCTGCTGCTGCTGCTGCTGCTGGAGCTGGAGCTGAGGCCGGGCTCTCTGGCTCTCCGCCGCCCGCTCCCCCTCCACACCGTGGCCGAGGAGATGACTCGCCTCCGGGGGGTTGGGGAAGGATTTGTCGGTGCTGATCTTGCCGGTGAATCGCTGGTACAGTGACGCCATTTTCCACTTGTAACTGTCCCCAGCAGGAAAGAATGAAGAATAATAACAACTTGTCGAATCCCGGTAAATTCGCGCAAGTGATGGAGAGATTCGATCAGAGGAGGTTCAGGATTCACGTCACGTACTTTCAGACGACGCAGCAGCGACGCGGTTTCCTCACTTTTCCCCGCGAAGTTGATGCGTAAAATGGCACAAAAGGGGCCGTGCGTCACCGGGGGATGGGGCACGGCGCGTGCAGCGGCTCAGGATCCAAATCCGGACTCTCACAAAAGGATCCTCTGTGGGATCCTGGCTCACCCCTCTCGGCTCCCCCGTGGCTGGGAAGGAGACGGAAAGTGAGCGCAAGCCTTTGTCTTCAAAAGTGCGACCAGACGCACACGTGCGCAATCTTTACGCATTCAAGGATGGCGCAGGAAAGTTCTCATGACTTTGCAGATAAAGACACCAAGAGACAAAGTGTGTCTGTTAGGTTTCGCTTTTTAAAAAATCTCTGTCTCCACTGAGGTCTGAGGAGGAGGAGCTGTGCAGAGAGCAAGAGTGCCCCCATGTGGAGGAGAGAGGCAGGTGTGGCACAGATTCAAGGTGACAGCTTTTACTGAGACACACGACTGAGATTTGTTTCCTCTGTTGTCAGGTTTTATGTTCCCTTCCTGAAATTTCACAAACGCAGCAACTCCCAAAGTGACACAGCGATGTGAGGTGACGTGTCTCTTCAAATTAACTTTATTGCAGCTTTACTTTACGGCGCAGAGCTGGAAACAGCTCTTTTAGTGTTTAAGTGCAGGCAAAACAGAGCAAAACAAAAAGGAGTGGGGAAATAAAAACAAAAAAATATTATGAGTCAAATGAATCTATACTCAAGTAAAAGTGAAATTGGTGGTAAAATCAAAAGCTTCAATGGACTCAAGGATCGAGATCAGAAGACTTTGTTGTCCCATGTTGAAGCAGCAAGAAGAGAAAGACGAAGCTGAGGTCAGCTCTGCATTCAAAAGGGAGCAGCGAGGGGATGTGAGGGTGCAACAGCGCCCCCATGTGACCCACATGAGGTAGGGAACATAGAGATGTAAAGATAATAGATGGATGTTTATAATTACAAACTAATAAACATCACTTCACAACTGTGTTCACCTCCATTGGCCAATCAGGGGCCAGAGAATAGAGTAGAGAGATACTAGATAATGTCCTGGTGTGAAAATAAAAGAACAATCAGCATGATGATAATATTCGTCCAGGCCGATACTCGTCAACAAGGTAATAAATAATGATTATGATATTTTTTCACTAAATACAAACAATTTAAATGCACAATAAAAACATACAAATAAAACTATGCAACACTTTTGCAACTAAAATAATAACAAATCTACACATCTATAGATTCAAACAATGTCCAGTGTTTTAGCAGAATATGAGGATGTCAACGCAACATTGACCTTTGACCTTTTGGGTCTAAAATGCCAGGACTTTGTACCTTAAACCTATTAGACACTAGTGTAGAATGTTGTTGTCTCATGATTATTATGGGATGTTATGTGACTCCTAAATACACAGTGCCCCCAGTGAAGGCTGCCATCGATGCAGAGGAACAAAGCGAATCCAACATTTCCTTCAGAATTCCACAGAATCCAAAAGGAAACGTCCATAAACTGTAACGTGTTTGTTTCCCAACTCAAGATCATCAGATTATAATCCAACATGACTCTACATGAAATTGCAGCGACTCAATGTTTGGACTTTTCAGCAGCGCTCACTCTCACACACTAATCAATGAAAACAGCCGTTCGATAAAAGCCACTGGACATAAAAAGAAAAACATGTGGATTTCTCGAGGACGAAGCCGAGCGCAGAGACACAACAACAACAACATTTAGTAGCTTCATTAACGATCTCAGCGCCGGATCGATGCCCAGACCCACGGACGTGTAATCTGATTACTTTACACTGGGGCACAAGCGTCTCACAGCTCCATCCACTCAACACATGACAAAATGTAAACATCCTAAACAACAACAACAACAACATCATAACATTTGTTCAGATTTGCTTTTCAGTTAAGTCGACCTCTCAGACGTCTGCAGGGTGTGTGCGTGTGTGTGTGTGTGTGTGTGTGTGTGTGTGTGCGTGCGTGTGTGTGTGTGTGTGTTCTTCATCTGAAAAGATTGAAAACACACACCCTGCCACCGCCTCATGACTTGATCACTCAACTGCAAACACACACCCGTACGCAGGCTCGCACACACACACACACACACACACACACACACACACACACACACACACACACACACACACACACACACACACACACAGATCGTGCTTTCGCCTGCTCTGCCACGCTCCTGCAAAATGTTTTACCATTGATTTCCAAGAAAGGTTTTATACAAAAATAAATAAATAAATAAAAACAGGCCTCCATGTGTTTTGGCACATCGAATCCATCTCAGACTCTGGCTCAGGACCCAGAAACGAAATTCAATTTTCAGGCACTGTAGTGATGTGATTAGGAGGAGGAGGAGGAGGAGGAGGAAGAGGAGGAGGAGGAGGAGGAGGAGGAGGGGGTGGGGTTGACAAACTGTGAGGGATCCAAAGGGGAACTGGAGCTTTTAAAGGTGGAGAGGAAACGTGGAGCATCTCCAAACAGGTTATTAATAATGTGTTTAAGAAAAGAGCACGAGCACTTCCTGGTTCTGCAGAGGAGTCTGCGCCTCAGATCCAGCCCATAATATTGATGTGGAGGGTGCACAGAGAGAAGAACACAGGGTTTCAGGGGTGGATGGAAGAGTGAATGCAGAGTTCCTGCAGAGGGCAGCAGAGGGCAGAGTTCTCTCTGTGCCACATCAACGGAGTGAGACTTCAGAAACTTCCAGAGAACAAAAGAAGCGAATAGATGAGTTTGATTTCATTCACTATGATTTCACAATACAACAAATGAGGAAATCAATAAACAAGATTTCAGCAAAACAGAGTCATTCTAACAACAACGACACTTCTTCTCTCCCTCAGTCTTCATTATACTGTATATACAGTCACAGCGAGTGAGTTGTTGTGACATCTAGTGGTGAAGTTGCCCAATACCCTTCGATTACAGCCTTTAGTTCCCATTAGAACTCAAAAAGGTGCTTAATCTGTCCATCCTGGGCTACTGTACAGACAGGGTGTTGCAACATGGCTCCCTCTAGTGGAGAGGAGCTGCTCCTAATGTAAATACTCATAAACACATCCGTAAACCTATTTTATTTTTTAATTCTATTTTTGTGAACGGAGATCATTTGTCTGAAATTTTACGCACTGGAGCTTTAATATGTAAAACAGATTTTATCCAACCGTGTTGGTGTAATTTAACTATAAGAACTCATGTTTTTAAAAGCGTCATTAGTTCATCTAAACCCCCACAAAGCGAAACCTGCCGTCTGTGGAGAAGCTCCATCCTCAACTAAAGTTCCTCGGCTCGGCACAGAACCTCAGCTGCTCCCAGAGAACTGACCCTTTAAATTGAATTTCTTACGTGTTGAAAAATGAAAAAAAAATAAAAAATGGAAAACTTCAACCAAGAACAGTCATACGGCTCTGATGAATCGCACATATGGCACTTTGAGGAATTAATCCACTGGAGACGAGGAGGAAGAAATATGAAGTGCTGGACGGGAGTTTGAGGACAAGTTTGTCAAACGTCCTCTCCTGAAAGGTGAGGTGAGACGGGCGAGCGAGGGGGAGAGAGAGAGAGAGAGAGAGAGAGAGAGAGAGAGAATTTATTCGACTGTCACATTTCTCTGTTGCCGTCCTTCCTCACACAGAACACCGTCGTAAACCTCCACCTTCCCTCCCGAGCCTCACCGGCGGAGGATCAATCCGCCCGTTACCCAGAATCCTCGGCTCTGTTGGACTGTTGCTTCATAAGAGCTGATTTGTACCTGCAGACGTTTTACTGCCTCACACCTGATCCTGACCTCCACCATGATACTGAGGGGATTCAACCCACAGGTAACACACACACACACACACACACACACACACACAGGACTCGACACTCGAATTATTAAAGGTGCAGTATGTAACATTTAAGGTGGAATTCTTGCAGTTTCCACTTGCAGAAATGGAATATGCATAAATAATATATCCGTGTATAATCACATGAATGTATCGTTGTTTTCATGTTGTTTGGATTTTACATTAAGAGAAATGGGTCCATTGTATGGAGGCGGCCATGTTGCAACACCATGTTTTCTTATGTTTTTTTACAGTGGCCCAGAATGGACAAAATAAACTCTTTTGAAGTGCTTTGAAGGGAATGGTGGGGTGAGTTATAATCAGCTGCAACATGCAACTACACCACTAGATGTCACTAAATGATTCATTCTTGAGTATCCACCACTATATGGCACTAAACTCTACACACTGCACCTTTAATATGACCCGTCACTAACAAGTTAATTAATATAATAAAGAGGGAAAATGCAATAGTTTGCGAAGTGAGAGGCTTCTAAACTCAGAAAGTTTCAGTTTCAGATCACAAGCTGTGTGTGTGTGTGTGCGTGTGTGTGTGTGTGTGTGTGTGTGTGTGTGTGTGTGTGTGTGTTGGTGGGAGGTGCAGTGTGATTGACAGGGGGAGATTGAAGGAGCTGGAGCCTGACGCTGTCGGACTTATAATTAAATGACCAAATTAATAGGTGCCGTCGCTCGCCGCTGTGAAACCACCTACTTGCCTCAATGTCAGAGCCATTTATTTATTTATTTACTTTTGACGGACACCTCCATCTGCCCCATCAACCCCGGAGAAACTAATCTCATAAATGACAAACAGGAAGTGGAAGTTATGGCAAATCGTATTTTTGCTCATTCGGCGTTTCTTATTTTTTATGACATGTCTGAATCGGCGGAGGAAAAGTGACTCAGGGACACGACACCAATGTTTGAAATGGTCCGGTTAGAGTCCCCACAGCGAGGGGGGGAGGGAGGGGGGGGGGGGGGGGGGGGGGGGGGGGGGGGGGGGGGAGGAGCTTTATGAGCCACAAATCCTTAGAAGTGAAGCCGAGAGGAGGAAAACATACAAAACAACCCTTCAGTGATCTCGTGGTTTTGTGTTTGAACATGCAATTTGCTTCCCAGTCACAAACCTGTACAATAATAAAGTTATTGGAACCATCAGTGTCAGCGTCTCTTGGCTCCTCCCCCACGGAACATCATGTTCCCTCAGCCTTCGTTCACATTCACACCCGCATCACACCCTCATTTACATACCTTCATAATTCCTAATCACTTTTAATCTGTTTATTATTTTGATTTACGAGCAAACACATCCGACACTAACGATGGCGACGTGCGCGGAGCCTCAGCTGTGTCGCGTCTTCACTGCAGTTTAACTCGTGTAAACACTGAACCTGCTGAACCTACACATGTTGACGTGGATTGTTATGAAACGTGACATTTAGGGACGTTTTTATCTGCCCCCCCCCCAACCCCCACCACCCGGATGAGGTGGAATAACTTCCTGCCGAGCCTCAATAAAGATAAGAGGGTGAATGTATTTCATGGACTTTTACTCAAAATCCCTCCTGACACTTTTCGTATCTTTTTAAAAACTTTTGCGACGTCGCCTCATAAAAGCAGTTATCAGGTGAAAGGCAGCGAGAGTCCAGGCATCTGGCGGCAGCTTCTCTCGCTTATTACTCCATCGTTTTTCTTGTTTAGCTGCGGGCTGCATGCGCACACACACACAAACACACACGCACACACACACACACACACACTCTGAGCCCTCCTGTTTATTTGTTACTCCAGATGTCCTCGAATTATAACTGTGAGAGGTTTACAGACGGGGGGAGCAGGGTGCAGGAGAAAGAGAAATTTCTCTCAAGCGAGAGGCTTTCAGGAGGAAATGCAGCGCTGGGCATTTTCTGACTTAGTTTTGGTCTAAAAGAGCAGAAAGGGTTTTTTGGGGGGGCGGGGGTATTTTAGGTGGAGGAGGGGGGGAGGAGGGTGTGGAGAAAGGAAAGAAAAGAAGGAAAGTGTGAAGGAAAAGTCAAAGAGAGAGAAGTTGGGATGGATTTGACTCACGTGGCACTAAAAGTCACACAACCATGAATTTCTGCTGTGACGATATTTACTTGTGACTGAAACACGCTGCTGTTTTCATACACTGACATTTATAGATGCAACTGTCGATCATCTTTCTTACAGTTGTATAAGAAGCGAGCTTCTTCAAGCTTGTTAGCTGTAGTGCACATTCCATATCTTGAAATGTCACTCAAGTCTTAATTATGATGAATAATAAATAATAAAAATAAGTTTTATAATTCGAATCGGGGTTATGTCGCTCATTCATCTCGATAAAATGTCATCATCATTTATAGACATGTATTTCTAAATGTTGGCTTCTGGAAAAAGCCTGATTCAAAAATATGAGTGAATCGCTTTGCAGTTACACCTCCACACCACTAGTTGGCAGGAAGCAGAAAGAGTTGTGGCCACAGAACTTTCTTTATTAAAGTTCCATAAAGTGGCCGATAAAAACTCTCACTGCAACACATACCACCAAATGACTGACACAGCAGGTGCAGTACCATCATTTGGCCACTAGGTCTTTTAATTCAGTGCAAATCTACATGTTATTGTACATCTGTGGAAAAACCTCAAATCTAGAGTCCATGAACAACCTCTCTCTCCAATGCTAACTCACACTCATCCCGCTGCATGTCACGTCTTTGCCACAGGGGGTCGCTATTAACAATGTCAAGTTCTCTAACGCTCCGCTATTTCATTTCCTACAGAATCTCAGTCACAAGTTTGAATCTGGGCCAACGGAACCGGCCGAGCAGCGTCAGCAGGAGCTTCAATTAGCAACAAAACAAAACAAAAAATCGATGCATTCAATCTCACATTCCTCATTTCTCTGTATTTTGGATCCGAAAGTAAAAAGGTTGTGTGAATGAATCAGAGAGAAGAGGTGTGGACTTAAAGTAATTATCGATCTATGTGAGCGGAGAAGTGGAACTTAAATGCCAGGGAGGCAGAGACAAAAATCACATATTCATATTTTAGCCTTTTGCCGCGCGGTGCGGTCAATCATCTGCCGTTCCGCACGGGATCAATACTGCATCCGAGTCCCGCTCCTGTGATACCGAGCCCATTTTTTACAGAACTAATCTGCCTCACAGAACAAACACCCGTCACACTGAAGTGAATCCTGAGTGGGAGCGTTTGTTTTCAGCCCACAGGTCGTTAAGATTCATTCAGAAACTCGTCTGAATGAGTTCGGCTCTTCTCCTGGAGTTAAATGTAACCTGTGGAACTCCCATCAGGAATAATGGCACATGAGCTGGAGCAGCGTTTCAGTGGAGCAGTGATTGGAATGAGATCCATTAGCGAGGGGATGAGATGTGTTTACGTGGGCTGGTGACGTGGGAGGCACGAGTGACGGGGGGGCGGGGCGGGGGGGGGGGCATGTGACACGATGCTGCTGACGTGAGGCTGTCAATCATCTGACAGGAGGTTTGACCCGAGGGGCAACCTCCTGTGCAGACAGATGAAGAACAACAGGAAGTGAAGAAACCTGCAGTTCATAGGGTAACCACTGGGGGGCCGACTCCAAAAGACCCCCACGTTAAAACTTCAGAGGTGAATGATGATGTTTCAAGTCTGGTACAAACTTTGGTTTTGGTCTCACCTGTTACCGTGACAACTGTACGCGGGTGATTTTTTGATCTAACGAGCTCATTTTCATTATAAAAAGATTCGAAATCACGCATAATTAAGGGCGTGGTCCCTTGACTGACACCTTTGCCCCTTTTTTGAATGAACCGGGAACCAGTAGGAGGAGTTAGGATTCGCCAAGATGGCGACGAGGGACTCCGCCCGCACTCTGCCTCGAAACTACTCGGCTGAAACAAAGGGGTGACGTCACGGACGCTGCCTCCATCTTTACATACCGTCCATGGTTTGACCTCAACATCTGGACCCGGCTGCTGAGAGGCAGCGGGAGATGGAGGGAGGATGAAGGCGGGAGGAAAAGAAAGATGGAGATCTGTTTGAGTTCATCCAATATCGTCTTCACCCTCCACACTCGGATTGTATCCACTATAAAATGTGACGTGGAGCCGCACTCAGGTGTCGGTTGCCAATATCTGAGATTACCATCGTCACTTCACGGCAGTGAAAGTGTCCGACGAGCTCATAAAAACAGGGGTGAAAGGTCAACTGGTGAACGGGCAGCAGGTTCTAACCCTGTACGAGCCGTTTTTCTTTGTCACCACGACCTCCACTATATCATGATCACTGTGTGTGTGTGTGTGTGTGTGTGTGTGTTTCAGCTTCAGGGGCAGAGCCAGAGGGCAGGCATTGGTGACCAAGACTTAGTGGAACCATTTCTTTACGCAGGTGTTCCCGCAGGGACGCAATTCAACAGCGCACCTCCAACAAGCAGTTCTCCATCGAAACAGATGGTGGCGCCAATGCACTCAACCTGAATGTCAACCACCTACACAGTTACAGAGGGCTATTTATCCATGAGGGGTTATACCCTTTGGGGTAAATGTGGCTCAGGGGTTGGAGTGGATCGTCCACTAACCATAGAGAACAACGGTTCAATCTCTGACTTCCCAATTCTGTGTCCTAAGGCAAGAACTCCAAAATAATACCTCTGTGACTACAGTGTGTGATTGGGTGAATGGGTAAAAACAGGTTTTTTTTTTTTTAAGTGCTCATCAGTTGTGTGGAAAACCAATTCAACAAATTGGCAGCGCGAAACCTCTTTTCTGCTTTCGAGCCGATTTTCATCGGAAAACTCTCCACAAGCAAACGGCCACATATCAACACAGCTGCCTTCTGCTGTTATTCTGTTACAGTCCCTCACACGGGAGCCAGGTGGACCACTCCACTGCCAACACCTCACACCACTGTCACCAAGCACACAACGAACGGAGGAACCGCCTCTGATCCACAATGTGATCCCCATCCTGGTCCCGATCCAGGCTCTTTGTTTTCAGAGAGTCTCCCTCTCTGGATCTTCAGCCTGGCTCTGGGACAGACTTCACGGTCACGGCCGGGAGGGACGGGTGGAACCGGAGGAGACACGTCAGTGAGAATAAAGACGGAAAAAAACAAGCTCTGTCGACAGCGTTGGGGAAATGAAAGAATAACAGCTGCTCCTCTGTTGTCGAACTCGAGCGGTGTTGTTGAGCTGCACGAGGGATTCAAGAGTGACAACTGTGACCGAGACTGAAAAGCACTAACTTTACGATGAATGTAACAACATTTCCAAACTTGTCCCAGATTCCCGTTTCCATCATGACAGTAATGCGCTTAAGTGACTTTATAAATCATGTTCGATAGATTCCTTTTTTTTGGATGTAAACAAAGCAAAAGGAAAACAAACAACACACCAACAACCCAACGATTCAGAATCAGAATATCAGAACCTCAGCGACTTTACATGATTTCAATTGGATTTCATTTGGCATATTTTACTCAAATGTGAACTTAGGTATTTTGTATTAAAATTGTACCAAATGTGTTCAATTTTGTTCACACCTGCACTAATCAGTTTTCGATGTGAATAGATCTAATAATAAAACCTAATTAAAAAAATCTTAGTTTTTCATCCTATAAATTCAATGTAAATGTATCCGATTATTGAGTAAACATTGGAAGAACTCACGAACACCAAACATCCATTATCTCAAAATGGATTCAAATAAATGATCTCACTCCCGTGTCTCCTCCTCTCAAAAAAAGTCACATTTTGCACAAATAAAAACGACCAAAGTAAAAGTAGCGTGACGCTTGTTTATCACCTGTAGGTGAAATGATCAGTGTCTAGTGATGGTTGTCGATGTCGCCTGTAATCATCACCCTACATCGCAGGAATCACACCTCAGTCAAATCTTCAACTGTTTCTCCTCCTAACCCTGAAACACTTCAGTCCAAAACTTTCGATCCTCGTCGTGCCCCTTTTAAAAACCCCAAACTCATCACTCCCCCCAACCAGCAGCTGCAGCCGCGTCCACACGACAACTACAACTGTTCCGAGTCGCGTTCCGTCCGACGTGATCAAACTTTGACGGGCGTCCGAGCGAACGTTCCGACCGACGCAATGCAAATAAAGCGGACGAGAAGATGAATGGAGGACGGCGCCGGCGTTTACGAGGCGGGCGGGGTCTGATTCAGCCGCCACCTTCAGCCGGGCAGCCTTGAGCGGCGGCCGGGTGAGTTATGGAGGCGAGACCCCGCGGGGGCGGCAGCAAGTCAGCCGCCTGCCTGCCTGTCATTGTAGCAGGACAACAACACACACACACACACACACACACACACACACACACACACACACACACATTCCAGTGG
>JAFBJT010106135.1:4568-30416 GCA_016785325.1 Chascanopsetta lugubris | reverse complement strand
CTAGGGATGTGGGCATTAATGTGGGTGGGGGGCGTTGCTTCATTTATATACCGGTATACATAATCGTCTACTTGAAGCCATGTTTCAGTTAAGCAGAGCAGATCAAAATGGTGCTCATTTATTAAATCATTAATGAGTAATGATTTAGATCTCAGAGATCGAATATTTAATAGACCACATTTAATCTTTTTATTTGTTTTTGGCTCTGGAACTGTTCTTGTGTCTGTGGGTAGACTTCAGTTGTCATTAAATCTCTAAAGATGTGTTGTATATTCACTCTGGGCTACTGTAAAAACATGCCCCCCCCCCTAGAGAGGACCTGCTCTTTATGTAAATATACATTCATGGGTCCATTTAATTAGAATAATACATTAAGGTGATTGTGAAATTGTCAGTGTGTAATTGTTTTGCAATATTTCTTTTCCATCAATAGAAGTGACAAAAATTACCCAAATCTTACACACTGCACCAATGTGTCCCCACTCCCTTACATGATCCAAAATATCAGTGATCATCAAAAAAGGTGTTTAATAATTAAATTCTGGGATATTGTAAAAACATGGCAGCCTCTTTAAAGAAGATCCATTAATCCGTTATAACATGTAATGAGAAGAGAAGAGCGAATGAAAGTCATACTAATGAAACATCAGCTTAATTATTTTATAATCTACCTATTCCAATTGAAATAGAATTGATTTACCCCAAACCTTACATGCTGCATCTTTAAATGCATTTTTTAGTGTATCCAGAATTTCTATATCACACTATTATCTTGACATGTCTTTGTTTGCCCACAGATATCAAAATAATCCCCATCCCGGTTCTCTCTGACAACTACAGCTACCTTGTTATTGACACAGCCTCCAGTGTGGCTGTTGTTGTTGACCCTGCAGACCCACAAACAGTACAGGTACATCTCTCTACTATCAACTCTACTATCATACTTAATGACTAGTATTCCACAAAACTCTGTGCAACCCGCCTCTTACATAACAAGGCCAAATGTCTTGACTTAACTTGCTGCACAATACGCTGCTGCACAAATGCCAAATATTTTCCACATGCCATCGCAGCACAGGTTGAAATTGTTCTAAACAATGCTGCCTCTTCTCTGTGTACCATACCAGAGAATATATAGATGTCACTTTAAAGAGAGCAAATAAAGATGAGCTGTGGCATAATCCCACAGCCCCATAGTCGGTAAAACAATCTACACAAGACATGTAACACAGGATCAATCAAATCCTGTTTGAGCAATCAGCAACCATAATTGGCAATCTTTGGTTTGAGTTGTAAAGATGTGACTGTTGTTATGTATAATGTTATTATGACTGTAGTTATACCCTCTGACTTATATACTGTCAAACTGCTCCTGATTTCTCTACATCACTTTTAACTTTTAAAAAAAACTTGCAATCATGTCTTTACCACCATTATTGCTATTGATGGTGAATTTGTGAAAGTTCAAGCCCCACTGTGTCAACCCTCTGAAGTATTGTTCAGGGTAACAGGCTTTTGTATGAATCACAGCTGATTGTGGCTGAGGGTTTTAACAGCACTTTAACTAACTTTTCAGGCTGTCCTCGAGGCGGAAGGAGTGATGTTAGAAGCAATACTCTGCACACACAAGCACTGGTGAGGATCGTAGACATACTACATACCCACACTCACCTGCTAGTTTCACCATTGAAATAATGAGGGTGCAATGGTTCTGAAAATGGTGATTTGTCGTCACATTGAAGTGATGTGCAGTTAGTATTCTGTCTTAAACAAAAAGAAAAGAATCAAAACAATCACACCCACAGATTCACAAGTTGCTTGTGATGCAGCTGGAGCATTGGATTTAGCTAAAAAGCAGAGGTAGTTGTTGTCATAGTGCAGCTCCAGCTTGAGTGCAAGGTTGTCTGTGTGTGGACTACACTGCTAAACTTCCACAGACTGAAATAGACTCCAGTCTTAACCATTTCCTGTGCCAAAGCGTCCTTGGGCAAGATGGTTTACACCACATTGCCCAATGTGCCCATTAAGTGCTACAGATACAGTAGATGCACTGTATGAATGTGTGTTGAAGGGTCATCGAGACTTGAAAAGCACTTTACACATGCTGACTATTTACTGTTCAATAAGTAAACAAACAATATGCAGACAAAGAAGTCACCTCACACACCTTTTAGAATAATGTAAAGGCTGGAGTTGAAAATGACAATAGCATCAAACATTATTAATCAGACTCAACTATTCTGTATCTACATGAAACGATTTAGTCTTGAGGCCAAAACGAATCCACGGGCTTTGTGCGTGTGATGGCAGCACTGATGAGTAGGTGCCTTGTGTTCCACTTTCAGGGATCACAGTGGTGGAAACAAAAGGTTGAAGAAGCTCCACAGCTCATGTCGAGTTTATGGGAACGCAGCCGATAACATTCCTGGTCTCACACAGTAAGTGTCACCTGTCCTCACCATGCTGCTGCTCATGGAGTCGGACCCAGCAGCTACTGAGCCGTGGCTTTTGTCTTCCTGTCAGCACTCACAGCAGCTGAATCATGTAATGCATAGCCCTTCTGTTATGTCTCGTGGGTTGTGGCCTTTGACCGAGGGGCATCTAAGGATAGAGGGTGTACTAACAGAGAGCCAAAGTGTATTTTTACAAAAAAAATATGCTGCGATGTTTTATGTACAACGGTCAGACTGCAGAACAATGACTTTTTAAAGTTGCTCACTCTGGAAATGAATGAAACCAAAGTAAATCAGCTCTTTCAGTTCTTTGTGACCCGCTCATATAGCTGTGCAGCCAAACAGCAGTTTTGTGTTGATGTTGCTGTTGTGTAATCATGTGTGTTCCCAGCCCTCTCTCACATAAGGACTCCATCATAGTTGGCCGCATGCACTTTAAAGCCCTCTTCACTCCCGGACACACAGTGGGTCATATGATCTACCTCCTGGATGGACATTCAGTGGGAACCCCATCCAGCCTCTTCTCTGGCGACCTGGTGTTTCTCTCGGGATGTGGTGAGATTCAGCGCGAACATGATCCAACAGAAACAATTACTAACTACAATTACAGAGAGAGCTACAATTAGAGTCGAGCAAAGTACAAGGTACACATAGGCAACTGGTCTGGGTCAAGTTGAGTGACGCACATCTGCTCGAGACTATAACCAGGGTGACTGAGAACCTTCTCTTGATACATTCAGATTCAGAGTTAAAGGTGCAGTGTGTAAGATTTCAGTCATTTCTGTCACATCTAAAAAAATACTACAAGACAATTATGTACCGACATCTTCATGAATTTCTTATCTTATAAATGTTTTATTTTTTCCATTACCCTTAAATGAGCCCATTAATGGATATTTACTTGAGGTGGGGGTCCTCTCTATGGGGGCCGCCATGTTTTTCCAGTCATAAAAGTGGACGTACTAAAAATCGTTTTGAGTTTTAATGACAACTGAAGTCTTCCATAGGTTCTCCTTCATGTTCGGAAGGGTAAAGATGAGGTGATGGACACAACATGCAACTGTCACCAAATCTTATACACTGCACCTTTTAAATCAGACTTCTGAGGGTGGGAGGGAAAACTTAGTTAAACATAAATAAATAAATAAATAAAAAGAACAAAATGCAATATACAAAATGACTACTTCAAAACATATGGGGGGGGCGAGAGGTATGACTGGATAAGTGTCATACTGTAGCAGCTGAATGTCTCAAAATTAGTTCAAGCATGGGAAATTATTTTCGTCTCGCATCAAATCAACATTTCAAGCTGAAACACATTCAAGTTGAACTCGGAGCAGCAATGAAAAATCTCCTTTAATGCTTCTTAAATGCATCTTAAATGTGCAGATGTCCTGTTTTGACAGGCAGGATGTTTGAAGGCAGCGCCACAACAATGCTGTCATCTCTGGACACAGTCAGCGCCTTAAGTGATGAGACGCTATTATGGCCCGGTAAGAGAAATCTCCTCACTTGTCACAGGCTCAGTGTCAGTAGTTGGTAGCGTGACGGGGGGGGGGTGTTTTTGGTAGTTTGAATGTGCAGCAGTGTGATTTATGTACTTTGAGAGGCATCCCTGAATCAGCAGGACTCTTAGTTAAGAGTCTTAAGTCTTGAACGGCGCAGCGCGGTGGACGCCTGGTTTAGTGAAAGCTTCGAGCGTGGCCATGTGTGTGGGCGTCATTTCTGTTTCTTTCTATTTCTGCCCCCGCCGGCTCTCCCCCAGGTCATGAGTATGCAGAAGACAACCTGCTGTTTGCTGCCGAGGTTGAGCCACACAATGCTGCCAGGGAAAACAAATATCAGTGGGTGCTGCAGCAGCGAGGCCCCAAGCTCTGCACGGTGAGAATGATATATTGCCATTGTTATGCCTCTCGAGCGCACCGACCCAGAAAGGGACTCGCGTCCTTTCCCGCAGCACCCGGGAAGAAGAGGGCCTTATCGCCTGCGTACAGTGTCTGTGTTGTCGGCACTCCGGGCGCTTCGCTCCTCTCCTTCCTCCTCCCCGTTCAGCCTCTCATGGCCGAGGCTCGTCTACGATTGTGTCTGCGGCAGAGCGAAGGGTCACTGTGGCGTGAGGCGCCCATCCAGAATTCAAATGAGCTTTATCTGGCATCATTACGAGCACGGTTGCGAGGCAGCGCCGCGAGTTCGCACCTCACTGAACTTGTATCATAACTTATTAAAGGACTACAGTGGCTTTGATTTGCTTTTGTGTTCACAGTGGGTATTTGATATATTTCTGGTAGTATTCGTACTCTACCATTATTGCCGGAATAGTCATTGTGGAAACATGACGAAGCAGATCAACTCCTCAGTAATGAAAAGCATGCACACACAAAGTGTGAGCCACGGTGAGAGGAGATGAAAACTAACGCAGCCATTTCCGCTGCACTCTTCTTGTCCTTGCAGCCACCTATAAATAAAGTTGTTTTAAAAACAAATTCAACTTTAGGTGACTTTAGTCCTCGAAATACTGAATTCAACCAAACCTTTTTTTTTGTTTTGTTTTTTTTGGACTAAATGAAATATCAGGCTGATGTTCTCATAGTGCACGACCTGAATCTTCACAACAAGCCTGGGAGGCTCTTACACAGAGACGACAGCCAGACAGATGTTTACCAACAACCCTTTGTGATATTAAGGAAGGAGGCTTTTATGAGTTTGATTCAAATGATGTGATTTATACAAAATCACAAACAAGTTGAATGTACTGTGACAGAAGGTCTTATCTGTGACATTTAAGTGAGCGAAGATTTTCTAAAAGATGAAGAGAGAAGTAATCTATTGATTAGGTGTCTAACTTATTACCCATCACAGCAGGGAAATATTACTTTTCAAAAGCAAGTTATATTACAAAAGGACTGAACTGAAAAAGTACATTTTGCCAAAGCATTAAAATAAGAATTACACCATCACCTTCTGACTAAAGTAACTCTAGGATGCTCCTCTCTCTTTCTGTCTGAATATTTCCTTTTGGAAAAACATTCATTCATTCATTCATTCATTTTGAGACTGCAATGAAACAACTGAGGGCAGAAATTGTTGACCTACCATTTTATTTGCCCCCTTCATCAGATGAGTAATCCCGTACCCTAATGTGTTCGCCCCAACATGGCTCCCCATAATGCTGTTATGTAAATGAATACATGGCTTATGAATCATCATGGCTGCCAGACAGAGGCTTTGCAAATTCCTTTTTGGTAACATTCTGTCTTTACTTTCAGAGTCCATCTACTATTGGAGAGGAGAAGCTGTACAACCCCTTCCTGCGCAGCCACTCCCCTGAGCTCCATCTGGCCCTGGGCCTCCAGCAGCTCCAGGATGAAGACTGGACCCAGTTCCGAGCCCGAGTGCTGGAGGAGCTGCGGAAACGCAAAGACCTCTACAACTGGAGGTAGCACAGGAGGGGGGGGGGCGCACCTCACAGCAGGGAAGATGGCAGACGGTGGTACGAGGGAACTAGAAATAAAAACAAGGCTTAGCTTTCAAGGTACTGTATGAAAAAGCTGACTGGGTTTGAATATTTAAAGAGCCGTGTTTCACAATTTATTCAGTGTTATCAACTTGTAGTGACCCTTCAGATAAAAACACCTTTTGTTATCGGATAATTTTCACTCTGTAAAATCACGTCACTGTTTCATGTTCACTCTATACGGTTCATCTGGTGCGCACGGACAGAGCGGTGCTCGGTCATTGTTTATAGTGACACCTGTGGCAAAGAAGCAAGATGCAGTCAACATTCTGTCACTCATGCTTGCAGTGGATCACACCTGCTCTTTGGCCCAGGACCCTCCATCTTTGCCCAGGACTGAGCCACCAGCCAGCGCCCCAGTTTGCAAAAGGGTTCGATGGAGCTCCGTCTTGGGCTGGAGAGCAGATCTTTTTTTTGTGTCACCCCTGCTGCAGTGTGAGCTCGTGCACACGGGAAAGGGACTGCATACTGCTGCCCTGCGCTTGGTGGAAGATTTAGTCCGTTTCAGCCATGTAGTGCAAACTCTGTGGCTCTCACTCAGTATATAGCACTCTTTGATGGGGTTTACATGGGTCTGAGTTGTGGAGGGTGACGGTGGACTTAATTTCTCAGATATTATACAGTATGACTGCTGCTGCAAAGTTCGCTTGCAAGTGAGAGATGCTGGCACCATGCTATTATAATCAACCACAGGCTGATAGAGATGAGCCTTTGAATGGCTCTTCTCAGCTTTTGATACAACCTGTTGCTCATTTGCATGAAAAGGTGATTTTTGAACAGTTCCCCGTGCACTTTTAACTTAGAATTTTTACAACAATATGTAGTTGTAGCACCTGTCTGTTTTTTAACTAAAAATGCAATAGGAAGAGTATTTAGATTTTGAATTGTTATAACAGTTATATTCACCACAAGCAGTGTTTTACTGCTTGAGGACTTTTGTGCTCAACAGAGAGAAAAAAGCTCAGTGAGATGAAATCCAAGTCCTTGTAAAAGTACAGCTTTATTTTAAAGGAGTGAGACATCTTAATTCATTAATACAAAGCCTGCAGCAGTTAACAATACATTCACTGTTGTAACATTTATCCCATTGTTTGTCACCCTCTGATGAAGCAGTGTATCTTTCCTGGGATGATTTGCACATCGTTGTCCTTTAATGAGCCATGCTTGTATGATACAGCTGATAGAGGATCATGTTAGTTTAAGCCACGGAGCAATACAAATATTAAGTGATAATAATATTTTTTTAAATCTAGGAATTCAGGATTTGTCGGTACAGCCTCACAGCACCAGTAGAACTTGGTGTGTGCACAAAGTACAGTACAAGCATCACTACTGTATGAACTTTGCATTTGTTTTGAAAATGTTGGCACTACTTTAACAGGCATATGTGGCTAACCACCACCACCACATAGCTGTCTGAACATCATCATCCATCACAGTCCTGTTCACAGATAAACGTATAACTACACACTTCTCGGACAATTCTGTATACTGCACCTTTAATTTAGTTCTAAATGTAATATTGTGTTTCAGTCTTTGATGGTTGAGATGTCTGAAGCTTGGTGCAGGCACAACTTGGGATTTTCAGGACGTGAGTTTTACATTCAAGGTTTGATGATTTAAAATGATAAACACCTAGTCGTCCTTTGTATCGACCATTAAAGGTCCAGTGTGCAATATTTAGATGTATGCAATAGAGGTTGAAAGTGAACACACAATAAATCTGATAATCTTTATAGTTACATCAGGTACAGATCCCCTCTACGGAGACTGTCGTGCTGCACCAACATGTTGTTACAGTGGCCCAGAATGGACAGAATAAACTCATTTTTGTGTTTGAATGATAATTAAACGCTGCCCTGGGTTCTCCTTCATGCTTGGAATAGATGGCTATTCAACTGCAGCATGCAACTTCACCAGTCAATGTCAGTAAATCCTATACGCTGTACCTTTCAATGTGAAAACCCGCACAAAACATGAAATGCATTTTGACATGAATGTGTGTTCTCTGAAACACAGTAATTTTATTCTTTTAACCAAAATATGTTGAGCAGTACTGAACTATAGTGCATTCAATTTGTTCTTTTCCATAAAGGGTCTGTTCTGTCAGTCACTCGTGGATAAACAAGGGTTTATCTGCTCGAAGGCCAAAATAGATGAAATGTGTATTTACCAGTCAAGTCGATCATTGAACAAACTGCTCATTTAGAGATGCAGTGGCACTACATGGGCAGCAACATTCTCCAGGATTTTAATGTCATTCTATTTTGATACATGACATATGACTGAAATTGTGAAGAGATGACCTCACTAGTTAGCAATAGATGAGTTACTAGTGTTAATAGTTTACGTATCTTTTTAAATCATGGTCAAAACGTGTTGTTTTTTAAGTTATTCATCTTATGATTTCCATTCCATTTGACTTTGACCCACAGATGAAGGAATATTTTTGAAGACCATTTTGAAAAGACAAATTATACATTGTTTAAATATCTCAAAGTTTCTCTTAAAGTGTGACGGTACGTCGGAGGAATGTTTATCATGTTGTCAACTTTATCAACTCGTTGTCTTCCTGTTTGAAGGAGACACTGTTGAGGTGTTGATTGGTCGCAGGGCAAAGTTATAAATAAATCTTGAAACTTTTGACCGCATCATGCCTCAGATTCCTTCAATACTCCGCGTTCCCTGGTGATCGTCGCCTAAAATGTTCTTCTGTCAGTTTGATGCAGATTTTCAGTCTATTTGCATATGATTGAGTTATGAGCGGCACCACATGTAAGACGGTTTTACCTTAGGTTATGTTTTAATGAGAAGGTATGAAAGTAAACTCCTCCGTAATGGCTGTGCATGTGCTATTTGTTGTCTTTATGGATCTCCAAAAGTGACAGCTGGGTTATTTTTCCCCCGCTGCTGCGTCTACCCACAACTTGAGTATAAGAGCATAACCTACTTAAGCATATTTATAAGTCTGTGTCAGAAAAACAAAATGAGCACTAGTGTCTGGCAACAAACAGTCTGCATATGTCTGACTTCATGTTTGTGTATAAATGACAGGAACATCTGTACGAGAATTACTATTAGTCATAATGAGAGAAAATAGAAAAACAAATAGTTTTATTCATTCTATCGACATCTACTGGGATTCAGCCCTTCATTCAATACAGCATTGAAAAACAACCCATAGCCAGAACCTGCTCACCCATACCTGGGCTGAGAAACCCATAAACTGCATGTAACAATGACGTAGAATAGATTGTTAGTTTGTATATGATATTGTATATTTGTTCTTTCTCTTCATACAGAGTTCCTGCAAGGGATGGATCTTAAGTCACTGTGGTAAAACACAGCTGTAAATGATGAATTGTTTTCATTTCATCTGCTTTAGATTTTATATATTTTATATACATCAGTTTTATGTACATAATTATCTTAAGAGGTTAAGTGACTTTGATCAACATAAGAACTCAAAAGTGACTTGTTTAAGGCCGAAATTTTTTTTTTGTCATCAAGCATTTTAGTTTAATGTATTTCATCATCATTGATGTTCAAACATCGTCAATGATTTTTTTAGGGTTTATCATATATCTTAATTGTTATTACATTATCACTTGTCTGTCTGTCTGTCTCACTGTAGACCAAGCGCACAGTGTCACCATGGAAACCTGCGTAACTCCGCCCCTCTTTGTTTGGGCCTTCCGTCCTCTCTATAAGAAATGGTTTTAGCAGCTTTATGAATAAATCATACATTTTTATCAAGTGTCACATACTAATGATGATAAAATAAGAATTAGGTCATGATTAGATTAATTTTGTCCCGTCCTGTCGTCGAACGTCACGCCCCTATACGTTCATCTCGGCTACGTCACAACGCGGAAGTGGAACCGGAAACACACGGATCAGCTGCGGGTTGTTATGAGAGTGACTGCACTTGTTTGTCTCCAGCTTTTTCAGTCAAAATGTTGAAGGCGGTGATTCTAATTGGAGGTCCGCAGAAAGGTAAGAGATAACGAAACAGTTCGTATCCTGCTCATGTTCTTGAAACTGGTGTGTCCGGTTAAAACAGACATTAGCTGCTAATGCTAACAGGAGCTACGCTGGTTTGTATCTCTGACGTGGCAGAATGATCGGTGTCCACACTGGCACTCAGCCACATACACGCGTTCATAACGTACTGTTCTCTCTCATATTATCACGACTGACTCACACCACACATAGCTTTATTCACGGCGTTCAATTCTGTTTCGAAATTCAGCAGTTTTGGGGAGTATTGCCCAAGACTTATGTTGAAGGCTATAAACAAATGTGTGTGTAGAGGTCATTGTGTTGTGATGCTGTGTGCATTTCGGCACGCACCCATTCATTGTATTCATGAACCAAACTTTGTTATTATCACATGTGCTGTGCTGTAGCTTGATCATTTAAATCAATATATATATATATATATATATATATATATAAATTTATATATCCAAAATAAAAAATAGAAATAAAAGTTTTAGAATATTACATACCCATTCACAAAAATGTTACTAAATTGGTCATTATATGGTCATTAGAAACTTTCTAAAATAGTTCATGAATAAACAAACTAAAGTCTGGAAGGTTCTAGAAAGCTATTTTCATAAAATAAAGAAAATGAGAAATAGTTTTCTGGAGGTTATTTCTTCATACATACTTGTGAAATATTCTTTGTTTAGTGCCGGCACCTTTCAGCCACAGTGTAATCTGAAGAGCAAATAGAAACTAAACAAGTGCCATGTAAAAGATGAAGTCAGTGAATGTGTTGTGAGTGGGACATTAGTGAAGCAGAGTGGTGAGTGAAGACGGAGCAGGAGACAATTCTACAGTTTAATGTCGCGGACGCTTTTATCCAAAGCAACATATTGTACATCTGAGGGAGACACAGCTGCTCTGGGCCACGGTGACACAGTGATTTTGATAGATTCACATCGTCTGCACCATTCAAGTATAATACCAATGTAGAAAATCATGCGCATCGGTTGACTGCAATTTTGATGACAGATGTGTTGGCCAGCGAGACTGCTGAGATATCACATTTCTCATCTTGACATCTACTAACAATACACTTTCGGTTCATGAGATGATCCTGTTATAGGTTTGTCTGGGTTGTGATACACATTAGAAACGTGACAGTTTGTAAGCGATGGATGTCTTTTACAGGCACCAGGTTCAGGCCGCTGTCTTTTGAAGTCCCCAAACCCTTGTTTCCAATCGCCGGTGTTCCCATGCTACAGCACCACATTGAAGCATGTGCAAAGGTTAGTGTTTGAAACAGTCTTGTCATAATGTCCAGCAATCACTGTATGCATATGATATCTATACATATACATTTTAAGCAAATCGTATGTATAAAAGTATTTTCATTTTGTTACGTCGGTCCAGACAGATTTGGTGTTTTCGTTCTTTCTCTCTCTCTTTCTGTCTTTGTGTTGTAATGCAGTTAACAATAGAATCAGTCCAGTATTGATCTTTGTTTTCCACAGGTCCCAAACATGAAGGAAATTTTGCTTATTGGGTTTTATCAACCCAACGAGGAACTGACCAGATTCCTTGTTAATGCACAACAGGAGTTCAGAGTCTCTGTCAGGTAAACAACAACAGCTTTACTGTCATTAAACAAGTGCAAGCAGCCATTGTTTCTGTGTAAAATTCTGGGATTGTGGGAGTAAAGATAGAATGTTACTAAGGGGCAAAAAAAATGGTCTCCCCCGTATGAAGGAGTTCTGCTCTGAGTGAGTGACGTCTGCTGTTCCTCTGGACTCTGCGCTGCAGGTATCTACAGGAGTTTTCGGCCCTTGGCACCGGAGGAGGCATCTACCACTTCAGAGATCAGATTGTCTCTGGCAGTCCAGAGGCTTTCTTTGTTATGAATGCTGATGTCTCGTCAGCGTTTCCTCTCACTGAGATGCTCAACTTCCAGAAAGAACATGGAGAACCGAACAGCTTTGTTATCCTCGGAACAACAGTGAGCTCCTATTGTCTAACTCAAACAGTTTTTCTCTAAACTTAGATTCAGAATCTGGAATGTTGTGTCATTTTTGCCGTTTGATGTAAATCATCAAATCTTGAATGCGTTAAACCAAATGACTCTTCTCTCCTCAGGCAAACAGAACACAATCCATGAATTATGGCTGCATTGTTGAAAATGAGGAAACACATGAGGTATTACACTGATTTGTTTTTGTGATCACTGTTGTTATCGTTAAATCTTTAAAGGTGCATAGAATTATTTAGTGATGAAGTTACATGCTCACCTCCTTTCCCTTCCCAGAAAGTTGGAGTATGGCATCATCCAGTTATATAAAAAACTTTATTCTTTTCATTCTATACTACTATAAAAACATGGTTGAGGAACATGGTGCTAGCACAGGGGGACTAGCACATGATGTAAATAATAGCCTCATTCTCAACAAAGTTGTGCATTCAATTAATTTACACTAATGAGAACATCATTGTAACCATTTCATATTCTTAAATGGAATGGAATTTCCTAAATCTCGCACACTGGTCCTTTAATTGCTTGGCTCTGTCTGCAGGTGCTGCATTATGTGGAAAAGCCCAGCACATTTGTGAGTGACATCATCAATTGCGGCATTTACCTCTTTACACCAGACGTCTTCCAGCACATAGGCTCAGTCTTCCAGAAGAATCAGCAGGACATGTTGCTGTGAGTTTGACTTTGACTCCCACTCATGGGCCGTGTGTGTGCGCGCGCGTGAATGTGTGTGTGTGTGTTGTTTGTGAGGGGTGGAACGTGGACATTGACTTCATTTTCTTTGCTGCTCTTCATACGTGTCTTTCGCTCCCTCCTCTTCCATCCTTTCTCTACTCCTGTGCCATGATTTGTAACCCACACATTCATCAGATATCCATACGATGGGTAAGTTGGCACACGTAGGTTGCACGGTGTGGTGATAGAGCTCGTAGTGTTACGGTGTGAGCTGCAGACATGATGAAGTCCCTTAGGATGCTTTGTGTTTGCTGTTTGTGGCCTCTTCTCTCTGCACTTCATTTATACATAGTTTCCTGCTTTAGTTCTTGCTGTGTCGTGATGGCTAACTTTGTCCACTTGAGGGCGCTGATGAGGTTTTGTTACACTTTTATGCCAGTTAGATAAGACTAAGACAAATAGTTAAAGGTGCAGTGTGTAAGATTTTTTTGTCACTTCAATTGGTAGAAGAACAATTACAAAATAATAATATTTTTATGAATTTATAATCACCTTTATGTATATTTTTTCCATTACCCTTAAACGAGCTATTTGATGTATACTTTCATCAGGAGCAGCCATGTTTTTACAGTAGCTCAGAGTGGACATAGAAAACATCTTTTCAGTTTTACCAACAACCTGAAGTCTAGCATAGGTTCTCCTGTGTGATCAGAAGGGTGAGGGTGAGGTGATGGATACAACATGCAGCTTCACCACTAGATGTCACCAAATCTTACACACTGCATATTGAAGTAAAACATACTTTAAAAAAATAGATCAACTTGGATTGACTTGGTTACCACCATCAGCCTGTGGGCAGCTATTATGTAAACAGGACGTTGGTTGTGCTCTGCCAGCAAAATTGTGACACTGTGACATGTTGGCTGTCCTCCGAGCCTACGGCCAGTAATGACGCCCACGTCTTCAGCTAGCTAGCGCTCATATGTCCACAACAGGGAGTAGCAGCACAGAAACAGGAGCTGAGTCAGAGCTATCGCTGCTCTCCAGACCAAGTCGGAAATCACTCGTTGCCTCAAAATTCAGATAATCGCCTCTGTGACTGGCTGATTATTTCATTTTGGTTGAGTGTTATCATGTTGCCAAATATCATGTCACTTTAGTGTCCTTATAAATAACCAATTTTGGAAAGTTCCAGGATTTTCTTTTCTTCTACGTTATCCTCATTTTTTTCACCTCATCTTCAATCTCTATACAAGAACAGGTTTCCTGTCTCATCACTGCTGCTACTCTGCCTCTACACTCACATGGAATAAAACACACATGTTTTGGTTTTTGGCAGATTTCACACTTTTACATATGTGGAGATGCTTTTTCACTCCTGGCGTTGTAGACCACAAGGACACGGGGACTGCCTGTCCAAACGTCAAACAACAGCTTTCATTATTTACCTGCCGACATCAGTAGCTCTTAAATGAACAGCAGCACTGCATCAGCAGAACTGTCGATACTTCACAGACGTGATTAGCGTTGGACTTCCAAAATCTCCAAGGGACTACTTTGCCTCAAACCACGTCTCCTCCTTTTTGGCAAAACTTCGATTAACAGGCACGATCCATTAAAATATTATTTTCATCAATATTTAAGGCTCCGTTTCATCTCGGCACTCTCACAATGCACTATGCCAGAGAGCCTGATTAATATGGAGCGCGTGGATTCTTCCCCTTGAGTGCTGCTAGGTAGTCAGCGATGGTTTCAGCCCATCGCTGACACCCTCATCATGGTTAGTATGAATGATGCATTCCCACTCCCTGTCCTCATTTACTGCTTGGTGCTGGTCTGCAGGGCAACGCGTCTTCAGCTCCAAGAGACTGTTGAGGTAACGGAGCCACTGGGTTAGTGTGTGCACTTGACTAAATGAGGACTGTTCAAGTCCAACAGGGGTGAAGAAGAGACAAGGTTTCTTTTTCATTAGTACTATTTCTTGTCAGAGTAGAACTGAACTAGTCTAAATGAGGTGGATCGTTGTTATGTAGTAAATCAAACAACATTTAACTGGTTTGTATGGTTCAGGCTGCAGCACAGACCTGCACATCCTGTCAGTCCTCATATTTGAAAGGGGAGGATCCTGTCCTGCGAGTCTCTCGATGATACAATGGAAACCAATTCTTTTAGAAATATATGTTACTGTTTGATAGTTTGACTATTGGCTGTGTATCCAGGTGGATGATTCTACCATATTCATTAAAAAAACAAAATGAACCCAAGTATCCTGGATGTGATATCACGATGTCATCGGGAGCCATGTGGAAATCTGAAGGGCCACAAAAACTGTTGGATTTATCAGATGTAATCAGTTATTGAAATAGTCAGGAATTCGTTTGGTAATCAATTAATTTGGTCTGTTAGAAAGCAGAGCCCAGGTCTCTTGAAGGTAGTAAACCTGCCAGTCCAGTACAGTGGGTGGCAGTAGTGCACCTCAATGCTTGTTCCCGCCTGCCAGTGAAATCAGCCAGTTCTGTGCCTCGTGATGTGAATGGCTCAACGCACTGTTCATCAAAATGCAATTTTTACATGTACAGCTTAGATAGTTAATTCAATGATATGCAAGGTCCTTGAATGAGTATTGTCAAGAATGCATGTTGTTTTCCAAATAAGCTGCGAGTGATCTGAGAGCTGAGAGTGACCAAAAGTAGCATTTGTGTTTTTGTTGGAGTCATTATTTAAAGATTATGGACAGATTGTTTGATTGTTAAAATAGTACCTAGTTGTAAAAACCTGCTTTAAATGACCCATGTCTAATCTGGCAATAGAGAGAAGTCAGTGTTTAACATGTTATAGCCAGCCACTAGGGGGCCATCTGCATACTTTGGCTTAACTTTTGTGGAGCTTTCATCTCGCCATAAATTCTCTGTTTTTTAAAAGGAACTAAATCAGAGTAATCTCCAAGTTATAGTACATTTGTCTGTATAATTCTCAACTGTGCCTTGGATTCCATTCTGACAACTAACTTCAAGATCAGAATTGAATGCACGTGGCTGCAGACCCTGGTTTGTAACTCATTGCCATAAACTTGCTAATCTGTCTCTTACAGAGAGGAGCCAACCAACGGCTGGCACAGAGCAGAAGCCATTAGGCTGGAGCAGGACATTTTCACTGCCCTGGCAGGACAAGGAAAACTCTATGTGTATAAAACACTCAGCTTCTGGAGCCAGATTAAATCTGCAGGGTGAGTGATGATGTCATAAACACTGACAGGCTCAACAGAACACACAGCTTTCCAACATGGACGAGCCCATTGCCTCCCAAATGCCACGCTAGAGGAGAGGAGAGGAGGAGAGAAGTACGAAAAGGAGTTAGACCTCGACCATGGATTCCAACACAATGAATCCTCTTCTTGCGTTTTAACTTAAAGGTGCAGTGTGTAAAGTGACGTTGCGTGTTGTATCCCTCACCTCACCCTCACCCTTCCCGAGCATTCAGGAGAACCTATGATAGCCCTCCGTTGTCATCAGTGTAAAAACATGGCAGCCCCTACAGAGAGGACCCGCTGCTCATGTCAATTAATGGGCTCATTTAAAGGTGCGGTATGTAAGATTTCATTTTTGTCACTTCTAAACAATTTTACAAAACAATTGTAAAAGGATATTTGAATGGATTTATAATCTAGTAAATGTTTGACTTATTTCCATGACCCTTGAATGAGCCCATTAATGTGTATTTATATGGGGAGTGGGCCCTCTCGATGGGGGCCGCCATGTTTTTACAGTAGCCCAGAGTGGATGTACTAAACATCATTTGAGTTTTAATAACGACCGAAGTCTACCATAGGTTCTCCTGCATGTTCAGAAGGGTGAGGGTGAGGTGACAGATACAACATGCAACTTCACCTCTAGATGGAACCAAATCTTACACACTGCACCTTTAAGGGTAATGGGAACAAAAATGCATTTAGGAGATTATGAAAATGTCTGTATGTAGCAATATTCTTTTTTTTAGAGAGGTGACAACAATGACCAAATCTTATACACTGCACCTTTAAATTGCTTACACAGAGAGGCCATATGCACGCTAAAGAAACATGTTCGAAACAAAATGATGCAAACTGTTTGTATTCTTTAATCAGGTCGGCAATCTATGCCAGTCGATTGTACCTCAACCAGTATCACAAAACTCACCCTGAGAGACTGGCAGCAAATAAGGAGGGAGGACCCAGAATAAGTGGTAGGCTGCATTAGCTGTGGCTTTGTTCTTTACTTATATTAAAACAAACACAAGCTTAATCAAGTTTTTTTTTATCGTTTCCCCTAGGTAATGTCTACATCCACCCGACAGCCAATATTGACCCCACTGCTACGGTGAGAGCGGCTTGTGTTTACCTTTAAAGATGGTGTCTACAGCCGTAGCGTCACTGAAGTAAACATGATTGGCTGGCGCACCTGTCACCTGACCTTGAACTGAAACATGCTCACACCCATAGCTCTACAAACTGGAGATTCGAACACTGCAGAAGCAGAGATGGTTGTCAGGATAGTGGAAGTTCGATAGTCCCATCTGATGTGGTCAATGACAGCATCTCCTCCATGTAGCTTCACGAGGCAGTGCATGATCATGTGTTGTGTAGCTGTAGCTTTTCTTAACTTTTGGTGCCTTTCCTTTCTAAAGCTGGGTCCAAATGTCTCCATCGGCACCGGGGTCACTATCGGTGCCGGGGTCAGAGTTCGAGAGTCCATCATCCTCCACGGTGCGGCCCTACAGGTGAGTCTCTGAAACGATGCCATTCATACAGCAGTGAACAGGAGGAAACAGGAAAACCTATGAATCCGATCACGTCACATCACACCGTCCACCCCTCTGTTCTCATGAAGTGACATGTCCCCCCGAGCCACTTTAGGCCTTTTTGAACCAAGTTAACTCACTTCATAGTCATGTGGTCGTGCGCGATATCAGCACCCACTAACATGTTTGATGTTCCACTTCATAGGAAACCTCACGCCTGGAATGAAACTGGACCTCCAACTAATTGAATTGAAGGCAAATTTATCTGGCCCTTCACTTTTGGTGACATCTTTGCATTTTATGACTAACATTATCCACACTTCAGCTGTGACTTCTCTGGGATTTATTTTGAAGCTGCTCTGTCACAAAAGAAATATTGTCACCCGCGCCTCTCACAAAGATGTCATTTTGAACGATTCCAGATCTGGCATAATTTAATCCCGTGTCTCTGGGGATGACTGGTGCCTCCAAAATAAATTTAGTCTGCATTTGACTTATTGGCTTTTATTGCATATTGCCTACAAGGACAATTTATTAGCGGAGGTCTGCTTCTGTACAAACATGCCCTGTTTTGACCAGGGGTTTTACATGTGTGAATAAATGTCTGATGCAGCACGGAGACATCGCAACGGGTTTATCTCTTGGTGAAATATCGGATATTGATCAACTTTATCTGGTTATGTCTTCTGCCGAAGGACCACTGCTGTGTTCTGAACAGCATTGTGGGATGGGACAGCACCATCGGCAAGTGGGCGAGAGTGGAGGGAACCCCGAGTGACCCCAACCCCAACGATCCGTACGCCAAGATCGACAGCGAGACTCTGTTCAGAGAGGGCAAACTCACGCCCTCCATCACCATCCTGGGTAAGAGGGATATGAATATGAACCGGTGGATGTTAATTTTCTCAATTTTATTTTCAGCTTATAAAAGTGAATGCCTGTAAAATTGGGTTTGTTAGGTTCTTATTATCCTGTGTAGCAACAGGTGAATTCCACTTACCTGCATACACCTGTGTACTTTGTTTACTACCATGACCTGGAGGACCTTCACAGAACCTTCACAGATGGTGGAATGCCTCATTTTGAAGTACTGTTCTTTCATTTCAAAGAGCACACAAGAAAACAAGGCTCTGTCCACACCACAATGACACTTTTTGCAACACAAAGCCATGTTCAGGATTGTGCTGACCATAGACTGTGTATAAAGATGGACGTAGTGTCCGTGACGTCCCCTGTTGGTTTCTAACCCTCTGAAGCTGATTGTGGGCGAGTTCCACGTTGCCATCTTGCCAAATCCTAATTCTCCCGGTTCCGTGTTCATTCAAAAACGGGCAAAGAGGCGGAACACACACACAGAGCTGTGGTTGGGCCCATGGTACTATGGGCCAGGTCGGCCCAGCTGTCAGTCAAGAGGAGGCCACGCCCTCAAATATGATAATAATTTCAAACGTCCCTTAAAGTTTGCACCGTGCTTTAAACATGTTCATTCACCTCTGAAGTTGATCATCTTAACATGGGAGTCTATGTGGATTTGCTCCCTTTTGGAGTCAGCCCCCAGTGGCCACCCTGTGAACTGCAAGTTTTTTCACTTCCCATTGTGCTTCAGCCGTCTGCACCGTAGGTTGCCCCTCGATCCTGACCCTCTCTTTCAGTTAACTCGGTGCTCTGCCTGACTTCTTCCCGTCAGCTCACACACACACACACACACACACACACACACACACACACACACACACACATAGAAAACATTGTGCTTCAGGCTCCACACCATCAAGTCTAGTTTCTGCAAAACACCAACAGAAGTGTCGCCATGTGGACACCAACAGAGAGCCTACACATTACCTACAGTATCCTGTATGTTTGGGATTGAAATGCACAACGTTCGTTTACCTCCTCCTCCCTGTCTCCTCAGGTTGTAACGTGACCATCCCCTCCGAGGTGATTATCCTCAACTCCATCGTCCTCCCGCATAAAGACCTGAACCGCAGCTTCAAGAACCAAATCATCCTCTAGCTGGTCTTCCCCCGTCACTTACTGCCTCTGATGAAGGATGCGGCTGAGCGGCCACTGCCTCCGCGTCGCTGTACATAAGATGTCTCAAACGACTACGCGGGACATTCATGAAATAGTTTTGAAAGATAGAGTTTTATATATTTGTCCTCAGGCCTTATGCATCAAAGGGAAATGGGGGGTGGGCTAATCATGCATGTGGACTGGCCTTGATAATGTGGTGATGCCAGAGGTTTTTTTTATTATGAGTGCAGAATGACTGCAGACACTGTTTGGGTGAGGGTGATAATGTTTCATCCTTGGCAAAGCTGAGACTTGTTACTTGAGAACAGAATTGACTAGAAAATAAAAGTCCTCTGACATAATTCATTTATCTTGATGTGATTTTTTTTTTACGTGGGACTCTGATTAAAACCTCTTAGCATCTTCATTGACCATCAATCTCCAGCAGACAAGTAATGTCTTCTTTCATAAAAATGTGAACGTAGCAGGGGGCCTCCCACGCTCCAAGAGACTAAATTGAGAGTTTGCAATCACTGGTGTAGCCATTCCAATTTATGGATAAGGCAAATTAACATTTACTCATTAAGTCCTTGCCCCCACCCCCTTATGATCACTTTTGGAGCTAACAGCTAATACACAGTTTCATGAATACATGTTTTTGTTTAAAGTTCCTAAAGATTCTTTTTTGACATGTTCAGGCTTGTTCTCATTCCAGGCACTCATCACTGTGTTTGAACTCTTTTCAGCACATTGGCTCTTGAAAGGCAGTTCTACTGCTCAATTCATCAAATGGGGGGTTCCAATCGCATGATGATCATACCATTTATGCAGGCAATGCTCAGAGCTGCTCACAGTGGGGGGTGGGGTTATTTCCCAGCATTGTTTACCGAAAGTTCAATAGTTTGTTTGGATGAGAGTTGGAGATGTTGGAGTTTCAGTGTGAAATAAACACACACAGGTTGAGGTGACATCAGGAGGAGGAGGAGACAGCGAAGGTGACATGTGACAAAAGCTGGATTCCACTTCCTCCTGTTATGGAATCACGAAGGGCATTTTAGCTCAGTGAATCAGATGACATGTTGACTGCCAGAGAGAGTGTGTATCTAAGTGTGTGTGTGTGTACACACCTCTTTCAGTCAACATGGATTTTTTTTAAAGCTCCTCTCGCTCATGTCATCCTGTCTCGAGGAGGTTGTCTGCTTTCATTTCCTTGCTGTAGGTTTTTAGAGGACAACTTTTAAAGTTGCGCTGCCTTTATCGATTCATATATTTATAATGTGTCAAAAAAAAGATTTATTATGATCATCATCTCGATGAACGTCACAAACTGCAAATATCAATGTATTATATTGATTATTGAGTGGCTATTGATTATGGCCTTACACTTTGCTGATATGCAGCCTGATGTTTATTACTTTTGATGGTAGGTTGTGTGTTCTCTGCCCCTGAACATTTCTAAATGTAAACATTCTTTTAGATAAGTCAAATTCTGGGTTTCCCCTGTTTTTCTCTCTAGGGTGTTTATGTTTGAGGGTGGTGTCTCTAGTTCGTTGTCACAAATATCACTTGAATTCTTGTTAGTATTGTTGAAAGGCCTCATCCTCAACTTCCTGTTCTGGCTTAGGACACTGTAGAAGTGCTTAGAATCTAATCAGCTTCAATCTGTTGATCAATCACAAGAGACTGGACCAACTGACCAATCAGAGCGGTCCGGGCTTTTGTGCTATAGGGAGGGTTAGGGAGGCTCCACAGAGAGTTCCACAGAGGGAGTGTGGACAGGAGCTGGAGTGGTGGATACATGAGGAGACTCATGCTGTTTCTGCACATCTGAGACTGTCTGCGTGACACAACCTAAGATGTCTGACCCTCGGAAGTAGAAAAATGTCTCCTTCAGAAGAATTGGAAACATTCTTCTGACAAGTGTGTTTTATAAGGATACTCAGGGTTTCATTTTGTCACCATCGATACCTGTTTGAGATGAAAATGCTTGATGTGAAAATGATCACATTTTGACCTGATGCAGTGACTGTCTGCTGAGTTGTGGTTCAACCGTGTTCAATTTCCAGTGACCTCCAAAAACGGTTTATCTACATGGAGCTCTCTCTCTCTCTCTCTCTCTCTCTCTCTCTCTCTCTCTCTCTCTCTCCCTCTCTCTCTCTCACTCTCTCTCTCTCTCTCTCTCTCTCTCTGCCGCATCATGACTGTTGAGTTACAGGAACATGTTAAGAAAGCTTGACTTCTCCACACATGCGATACATTTCCAAACAGTCTGTTCCTGAGGCGTCTGTCCGTGAGACCACTGTGGAAGTGGAATGTGATGAGAGGATCCATTTAGGTTTCCATGAAACAATTCTTCTTTAATCAGATCCAAAAATATGTTTATCCCTCCCGCTCTGAGACATCAAGGAGAGGGGACGAGGCAGGAAGCGGGAGAATCATACCAGGTCGACAGCTTCTCCATTACTGTTGAAATGAAATCATGGACATTTGATATTAAACAGATGAAGACAACAATTGGAATATGATGCAGCATTTTTCCATTACATGGAGCTGTGACAGGTGGAATGTTGTTTATACGTAGAGACAGTGACACACAGAGGTGTCATCACAAGGGGAAAATATAGCAAGAGTAAAAATGGCAGAAAAAAGATATTGTATTTAAAGCTCAGTGCATAAAGTCAGACCTCATGGCGCGTAAACAGAAGGAGAGAAGACATCATACCTGCATCAGGCAGCATTGTTTGAATCACTCAGTCCCGCTGTCCTTCATCCCAAAACTCCTCAGAGACTAAAACATATGGGGGCGTCACTGATCTGATTTTGATATCAAATGTTTTCACTTGATGTGATTCTCAGCACTCAGTGAGTTACCCAGGGCCGTACCCATGAGGTGGCCCATGTCCTTACAGGCACTGGCTGAGCATACCCACCTCTCAGGGTCCGCGTGTCAGAGTCTAGTCAGGTTATGATTAAATTACAATTGGCCGAAAAATATGTAGTTATCCTCAACTTTTCATGAACCTGTTATCACCTGCATTTGTTGTTTAAAAAAAATCTGGAATGAGTTTCGGAGCCCTGGGTTCGTCTCCATGGAAGCAGCCATGTTGCTCCACCATACTGGCAGAGAGTAAACACCCTCTGAGTTTGAATAGTAAATGAGGGCCACCATATGTTTTCCTCTATGCCGAGAGGAGAAGGCTGGATGAGGGGTATTTGTCTGCAGTATGGCACTGGAGCACGACTTCTCACTAAACCCTACATACTCAACTTTAAAGGTGCAGTCTGTAAGACTCAGGTGAAACTATTTGAATTATTTAATTTTCAGAAATTGAATTTATATGAAAATCATATCAGATGAAGCATGAATTATCCCCTGAGCCTGTGAGTTGTTGTGTTCAGATTGAGCACTTTATTTACATTAACATCGGGAGCGGCTCCTCTCCTCTGAGGCCGCCATGTTTTCACAGCAGGTCAGAATGATGAAACCTTCTGAGCACTGATGTTAACTGAAGGCTAACATAGGTTTTCCTCCAGATCTCATTAGGCCAGGCCATGGTAAAGGAGTGTTCAGCTACAAAATACACCTCCAGTCGCTACATGTCACTAAATCCTGCACACTGCACCTTTAAACAGGGCTGGAATTGAGATGCAAACAGCTGCGGTTCATGTTGGGACACTGAGTGAACGTGGCTGACCTCAACGGAAACAGACACCGACTCTAAATGAAAAGACATTTTTAGATATTCTTGGCTGAAACCTCGGCAGACAAAGTGAGCTCGTATGAAAAAGTAACCAAGTAAAATCAGCTTCAGTGATCATTGCTTCCACCCTGCCTCACTTCACTGTGTGTGTGTGTGTGTGTGTGTGTGTGTGTGTGTGTGTGTGTGTGTGTGTGTGTGTGTGGAGGCCATGCAGCCTGTGGGCAGAGGTCCAGGGATGGTTCCACCTGAGAGGACAGGTGGAGGATGTGCGTGTGTGTGTGCACTGAGAGGATGATGCCTAACAGAGGGCTAAAGGACTGACAAATGAGCTGTCATATACAAACTGACATCTCACACCGCTCAAACTCACACGCTCCGAGAAGAAGGAAAGAGGGGGAAAAAAAGCATTAGGCTGTCATGCATCACCGCTGAATGCTAATGTTTTGCTAAACTGTGCTCTGAAACATCAATGAGCGCCGGCTCCCCTCAGATCCCCACAAAGAGGGGGAGGGGGAGGGGGGTGTGGGGGGTAAAGCAGGTGGTTTTTGTTCCTCACTCAGCAGATGTGCCGCGTTCCAGAAAGTCAGACTTCTCTCCACACCCGACTTTGATGAATGCGACATAATAACTCTCCGACACAGAGCTGAGGGTTTTAACTCGCAATAATGTCCTGAACATGAAATACTGTCGGCGCGGTGCAGAGATATGTCTTTGAACTCGTCCGGAAAGACCCCACCGGTGTCATAAATGGACAAGAGGAGCCCCTGTCAAAGTGTTGGGGGGTGATGAGGGCTTTAAAGGTGCAGTGTGTACAATTTTGTGTCATTTTTGTCACTTCTAAAACTATCACAAAACAATGACACACTGATATTTTCACGAATTTAGAATCACCTAAATGTATTATTTTTCTAACATTACCCTTAAATGAACCCATTAATGTATATGTACATGAAGAGGGGGTCCTCTCTACGGCGGCCACCATGTTTTTACAGTAGCCCAGAGTGGACATACCAAGCAACTTTTGAGTTTCATGACAACTGAAGTCTACCACACGTTCTCCTACATGATCAGAAGGGTGAGAGTGAGGTGACGGATACAACGCGCAACTTCACCTCTAGAGGTCACCGAAATCTCACACACTGTACCTGTAACAGGGAGAACTTGCCACGGTTTCTGACACAGTATAACCCGTGATGCATGCGGCTACAAATATTTTTGTATGACCAAGGCAACGATGTGTTGTCAGGGTAACCTAAAAATAAGCAGAAATATGTCAAGTCATCATCTCACATGCTTCTGCGGAGCAGTCTTTGAGGAGAAGTGCCCTTGAAGAAGTCTGAGCAGCGTCTGCTGGTGTGGAGCTGTGGCAGGGCGAGCCGGGTCCGGGTTCATCCGGGATGAAGGCGGCGCCGACACCGTCTCTGCCCAGACGTCAACAGTCTTGACTATCATCACGGTGCTTCACACCATCAAACCACCAACGTACACCAAAAGCCATCTGTGCTGCAGTGATTATGACACGTGGCATTAGTAACACCTCTCCAAACAGAACAACGCCACGTTCGATTAAAAAGCACTTCTCCTGTTTTCATTCTATTTTCCTGCCTCCTCTCCCTCCCTCACATGCTTTGCCAAATTTAATACGGAAGCTCTAAGCCGAGTCTGAATCCCTCCCCATTGAAAACAGTCTTAGTTCCACTTCTCAGCAGACTGAACTTTCATAAACTCTCTCCCTCTGCCTCTCTCTCTCTCTCTCTCTCTCTCTCTCTCTCTCGCCCTCAAATTCCTATAAGCGCGGGATTTAACACAAACAATGTCTGAAACCAAGAGAAATCATTAAATGTGGAGTGGCGCGGCCGCATTGAACATGAAATTGGCTGAACTTTTTCTTTGTGCGCTTGCAAAGTGCAGTGTTGTGATAAAGCCGTTACTGTGCGGCACAATGCAGCGCATGTTATCATCTGTGTGGTTTAGGGTTATGCAAAGATATGTAAAACAGGGATTCATAAAAAAAGACACAAACACACATGTATGGGGCTGGTGCTCCACCCCCCGCCAGCTAAACTCTATATCAGGGGTGTCGAACCCATTTCAGTTCAGGGGCCACATGCAGCACAATTTGATCGCAAGTGGGCTGGACCATCATCACATAATTACCAATACACAACAGCTACACTGCCTCACAGAGTTGTGTGCGACCCCCAGAGGACAAACTTGAAATAGCAGTTACTTTTATTGAAAATGTGCCATTTAAAGGTGCAGTGTGTAAGATTTGGTGACATCTAGAGGTGAAATTACATGGTGTATCCATCACCTCACCCTCACCCTTCTGAGCATGCAGGAGAACCTATGGCGACTTCAGTTGCCATTAAAACTTTAAAAGATGTTCAATCTTGGCTACTGTTAAAACATGGTGGCCCCTGTAGAGAGGACCCGCTCCTCATGTAAATACACATTAATGGGCTAATTTAAAGGCAATGGAGAAAAAAAATAAACAAAATGTCAGCATTTAATTGTGTTGTAATAGTTTTAGAAGTGACCAGAATGGCCGAAATCTTTCACACTGCACCTTTAACGTCTTCTCATCTCGCAGGCCGGGTTGGACCCTCTGGCAATTTTAGCCCACGGGCCGTATGTTTGACACCCCTGCTCTATATGGTAAATGAGATATTATGTAACAGATAAAACCATGATACCGGG
>JAFBJT010106134.1:12587-27440 GCA_016785325.1 Chascanopsetta lugubris | reverse complement strand
GCGAGGGGCGGAGCCGGGAGCGCGAGAGTAAAAAAAAGAAAAAGCGGGAGAGGTGAGACCCCTGTTTGTTTGTTTGTTTGTTTGTTTGTGACGCTCCTGATTCTAAAGGTTCTTGCGTCTGCAGCTGAAAATACTTTTCATTCTGAACTTTCCTGAAAACCCGGTCCTCAGGTCCGTGTTGTACTTTAATCCCGACTCGAGGAGAGATGAGTTCCACAAACGGTGGTTTTTAAACCCATCGTCGCTCGTTTCTTCTCAGGGATTCCGGCTCGCCCAGCCGTCAGCACCACGGCCGAAAGAAGAAGAGCAAGAAGAAGAAGGAGAAGGAGAGGTCGTAGTGTGGGAGGAGGTCAAAGGTCGTCTCCAGGTCTCACGACACAACAACCTTCTGTCCAGATTCATGTTAATAAAGTTTTGGGAATTGATGATATGATCATTTTCAGATTTTTTTGTGCATCGTCATTTTCAGTGTTTCAAGGTTCAAATCTGAAACAGACCCCGCCCCCTCTGCCTGATTGGTCGAGAGCAATTTCCTGCCTCAGACGGCTCGGAATGTTGGACGGTGGTGTCGGAGCTGGCTCCTTTTACAGCCAGGTCAAAGGTCGCGGTGTTTGACTGCACGTTGACACGGGATTCAAAGCTGACTTTAAAAATTCTGCAGGAGTGAGATTTCTATTCTATTCAATTCTATTCTATAATATCACATGATATCAGATCACATCAGATCATATGATTCCGTTTGTCCAAAGTCTCTGTTTACACCAGACACAGAAGCTGCTGCTGCTTCTCTCTTTCCTTTGTCGAGGGGCGGAGTCAACTGTATGAGTGGTGATGATTGGCTGAAGTAGAGTCACGTTTCACTGTGAGCCAATCAGAGGTTGAGGTGGGCGGGTCCTCACATCACTTCACTGACCAGTACATCAGCACATGTATGATGACAAAGTGACTCGTCTCACAGTCAAAGAATGTAAACATTTCATATTCACTTTGATTATAAATAATTAAACATACTGTGGAATTTAAAGTTACATTTAAGGGGGCGGGGCCACGTTCTTTTACACATTTTACCATAAAAAAAAGTGCAATATCTATTTTCCCTGGGAACTAGTTGTTTACTTATGATGTAACTGTCACTAATTATTTTGGGAGCAGTAGTGACCTTTAATCATAGAGAGAATCGGTAGAGAATCAGGTGTCTGTCCATGTGGGTGTGTCCTGCCCCTGCCCCGCCCCCTCCGTCTCCTCTGTTTGCTGGATTGTGACTCAGGTATTTGTCACCCAGCTGAGACGGAGACGGACGAAGCTCAGGCGGACAAACAAAAGGTGGAGGATCGGGGATCCTGAGGGATCCTGAGGGATCCTGGAGGGACGGGGCCATGGGAGCACAGATCCTGCTGTGAGGGAGAAGTCCGCAACCTCGTCTCAATCCTCGAAGCTTCTTCTGCAGGAGCTGCTGTTTGAGGAGCTGCTGCCTGGAAGCATGAGAGCCTCCGCCGACAGGGTGAGTCCTGATGAAGGTCCGGGTTCGGGTGCAGAGGGGGCATCGGGGGCATTTGGAGAAAATGACTGGAACACTTTGAAACAGAGAGAGAGCGAGCGAGCGAGGCAGCAGGTCCTTTAACTCTTTATCTGATGAAGGTCAGGACTGAAAACCTTGAAATGTATCTGCAGGTTTCACTCTGAGCAGCTCCTCAACATGGATCAGTGTTTGAACCATCGCGTAAATCTTTGAAATATTAAATCACTTCCTGTCTTAAAGTAAAATAACCAGCAGCAAATGAAACCAAGAGGTTTTAATCTGACAAAGATTTTTTCACACTCACTTAAACGAAGAAGTCGCAGCAAAAGACAAAAAAACAAAGAATGAACTTGAAGAAGACGCGAGAGAAGAACATTAGATCATTAGAAACAAATAGAAACACGTCCGAGACACAACAGACGTAAACAAACAGCTTCAGTCCGAACGGCTAGATTTACGGGAATTCACTCATCAATGAAATTCATCTCGATATGTCATGTCATGTCATGTCATTGTATTTGCTCCCGTCATCGTCAAAGTGTGATTCCAGGTGTGTGTCCTCTCGGGCCTGGTGGTTCTGGTTCTGTGCGTCCAGGTCGCTCACTGTCAGCTGGAATCCTCTGGACTGAACTCAGGTCAGACCCAGGAAACTGTTGTTTGCATGAGAATATGAATTACGACAACATTCATCCCTTCATTCATCTCAGTTCCTTTGGTTTGTGCTCAAAGACCAAATGTTTATTTTCATATTTAGCAGAAATAAAGAACCTGAATCTGAGAGATTGAGTCTGAAGCCGTCGGGTTGATGTGTTGATCTTTGCGCAGAGTTAAAGGGTCAGTGTGCAGCTCCACCTGGTGGTGAAGTGTGTGAACTGTGTCAGGCTTCACTTCTCATTCAGACTCTCCAGCTCTTTAGTTTGTCCACTCAGGGCTCCAGTCAAAACATGGAGGAGACACATGGCGCCCTCTGGTGGAGAGGAGCTGCTCCTCATGTCGATATAAAGACTCATTCTAGAGTTCGACAGTTCATACATTCATGTGTTCATACCAACATCCTCATCGAGGACAGAAACTCGGACGCGCTGCACCTTTAACCTCTCGTCCCGTGAGCCAATCAAATGCCTGATGAACACATGAACTCACTCTGCCGTCCCTGTGCTCAGGTGAGGACCACACCTACGAAGGCTCTTTGGTCAGTCACTATGACAACGTGGTCTCCCCTCAGCCAGGTGAGTACTTGCCCCGCCCCCTTGATGTGAGGTCAGTGCTGACCGTCCGTCACGTGTCCGACTTTGACCCGGCTCCTCCCCCGTGTGGTCAGATTACCCTCCGGAGCCCACTCGGGTCTACGACCGGGACCGGACCCCCGAGGACTACGACCCCTATGGCCCCGCCCCCACTCGGGTCACCATGATCACAGAGGACGCCTTCCCTTACTCCCCCACCGCCGAGTCCCACTACGCCACAGAGGACAGGGACAGCATGCAGGTGGGTCAGGGGTCAGAGGTCAGAGGTCAGAGGTCAAAGGTCAAAGGTCAAAGGTCACCTCAGCCAGCACCAAGTATCATCACCATCCTGAACCTGAGAACCCACGACCTTTTCAGGTCCCGTATGAGTTTCCTGACCCCGACACGGACTCGTCTGAGGAGTCGGGGGCGGAGGCGGGGCTGGAGGAGGCGGGGCCAACACAATGTGACTGTGAACCCGGAGAACCTGGATTCGCTGGTTTTGCTGGACCAAAGGTTTGAAGAGACCTGATCCACCTGTCAGGGGGAAGGTTACGCGCCCTCTGGTGTCTGAAATCAGCACTGCACTTCAACACATCATTGCTATTAACCCATCTTCTTATTTGACACATGACTTCTGTGTCAATGTCAAGCACTTTATAACTTATTATTATTACTTTGTTATTCATCATCATTTTTGTGGAAGTACATACTCCAGACCAGAGGGGGCGTAATGGGTCTGATGAGCTTATTTCAACATGTGCTGCTGAACTCCCTTCAAAAAGGAAACACCTTTATCTTCTGGTTATCAAACAACCACAGACTGATCCTTCTCGCCCTGTCAGGGATCCAGAGGCCCCCAGGGTAAAACCGGAGAGCCAGGCATTCAAGGCCGAGAGGTGAGAGAGTGAGAGGACAGAAAACCAGGAGACAAGTGAAACTATAAAAACAGAATGTTTTGTTTCAGGGTTATAAAGGAGGCAAAGGTGTTCGAGGACGAGGGGGAGACGCTGGGCCAGTGGTGAGACGCACACACGCGCACACACACACACACACACACACACACACTCTGTGTGAGGACGAGACTCAAACAATAAAACTGATTAAAAAGTCCAAACAAGAAGAGAAACTCCAAATGAATCGTTGAATCACTTCATCTTCACCACTGATCCATGAATGTGGGTCGGGGTCGTTTCTACCAGTCACATGGGCCAGTGGGGTCCAAGTGGGATTCGAACCTGTGACCTGTGAAAGGTGACTGCTCTGACCACTGATCCACTGCCGCCCCATCAACGTTTTTATTTTCAACATTAACGAAACAAACTATGGAGGAAAATAGGACTCACGGAAACAGGATGAATCAAGTCTGGATTGGAAAAACCTTGAAGAGAGAATAAGTGCTGTTGTGTTTTAGCTCTGACCTTTGACCTCTGACCCCATGTCCTGCAGGGTGACGTTGGACCCGAAGGAGACGATGGAGCTTCTGGTTTCTCTGGAGCGATGGTGAGTTTGAGCTGGATATAAACGTCACTGTCAGTATTTGTCAAAGTCAACATTTAACTTTCAATCACTGAAAGAGTTCAGAATAACTTCACTGCGTCAAACAGGGAGAACCTGGACTTCCAGGAGACCCAGGTGAACTCGGAGAGCCGGGTCTGAAGGTATTCACACACACACACACACACACACACACATCCCTCAGCTCCATGAATACTTTTTCACATCTTCCTGTCGACAGGGCGACATCGGGATGGAAGGACCACGAGGAGGAGTGGGAGCTCCCGGTGAGACTGTAAGGAAACCACTTCCTGTCTCCACTTCCTGTCTCCACTTCCTGTCTCCACTTCCTGTCTCTGGTGGAAACAGAGAACTCATCTGAACTCAAAACTATATCACGACGTATTTTTCATGTCTGTTTCGTCCAGGGCCCTCGTGGTGATGTTGGACCCCCAGGACCAAGAGGAGGTAAAGGTATCAAGGTAAACAACATGAACACTCAGACTGTATCAACTCTCCTCACTTCAGTGCAAAGACTGACTCTGAGCTGTGGTCCAGGGTTCGAGAGGAGCTGAGGGCAGAGAAGGTCCTCAGGGACGTGAGGGGCTGAAGGTGCGGCGCTCAAACACTCCATCTTCTCCTCCATCTTTGTTTGATGTCATGTGACTCTGACCCTCTTCCTCTCCCACAGGGTCAGAGCGGAGCTCCTGGGTTTCCAGGAGACGTCGGCGCCAGAGGCTACACTGTAAGAACCCCCCGTCATCGGGATGAGATCAAAGCCACCAGACAGTTTGAGTCTCAGCCCTAAGTATTTGTCTTTGTCTCCCGCAGGGTTACCCCGGACAGCCAGGGGGCGTCGGACCCAGCGGACCAAAGGTACAGAACTGCCCTCATTGTTCTGTTCTGTATCGGTCCGGGTTCGAAGGAGAACCTGGAGGAACCGGGACATGAAGTCACATGACGACGATCCTCTGACTCACTCTGTCACAACCATGACTTCTTCTTCACAGGTTGATGTGTTGGAGTTCATCTATGAACAAAACAAACATCAGCCCTGTCTCATTGTCTTTCTGTCTCGTTGTCTTTTTATTTCATTGTCTGATTGTCTTATTCTGATTGTCTGATTGTCTGATTGTCTGATTGTCTGATTGTCTGATTGTCTGATTGTCTGATTGTCTTATTGTCTGATTGTCTGATTGTCTGATTGTCTTATTGTCTGATTGTCTGATTGTCTGATTGTCTTATTGTCTGGTTGTCTGGTTGTCTGATTGTCTGGTTGTCTGATTGTCTGATTGCCTGATTGCCTGATTGTCTGATTGTCTGATTGTCTGATTGTCTGATTGCCTGATTGTCTGATTGTCTGATTGTCTGATTGTCTGATTGTCTTATTGTCTGATTGTCTGATTGTCTGATTGTCTGATTGTCTGATTGTCTGATTGTCTGATTGTCTGATTGTCTGATTGTCTTATTGTCTTATTGTCTTATTGTCTGATTGTCTGATTGTCTTATTGTCTGATTGTCTGATTGTCTGATTGTCTGATTGTCTGGTTGTCTGATTGTCTGATTGTCTGATTGTCTGATTGTCTGATTGTCTTATTGTCTTATTGTCTGATTGTCTGATTGTCTGATTGTCTTATTGCCCCGCTCAGGGCAGCAGTGGTCAGGACGGGCTCCCGGGCAGTGACGGTGACCCCGGAGAGGACGTGAGTTCATTCATACACTGATACTCAATCAGTGCGAGGAGGAGGAGGAGGAGGAGGAGGAGGAGGAGCCTGGTGTTTGAGGACACACCCCCTCATCATCTGCTGTCTGTCTCCTCAGGGTCTGACCGGAGTCCAGGGCGCGATGGGAGATCCCGGACTGTTCGGCGCCAAGGTAACGAACCGCCCGTGTTCTAGGTTTCTGTGGAGCCTCATGAGGCTCAGAGTGGGCGGTTCACTTGTCGGCCATCTTGCCGATGACTAACTCCTCCTACTTCCTGGTTCATCCAAAAAGGGGCAAAGAGGCGGAGCACAGGTAGAGGCGGGGGCGGAGCCATGATGCTGCCGCGCATCCACACGGTGCGTGGGGTCGGTTCAAGTGTCACTCAAAAGGCCACGCCCCTTCATTATGCACAATTCCAAATCTGGATAGAATTGAAATAAGCCCCGCCCCCTGTGCAGTCGTCACAGTCAGACATGTGACTGATTGAGAGCAAAGCTGTCGTTTGTACTTGTTTGATGTTTCATTCACCTCTGAACTCGGGAGCCTCTGGTGGTCAGTCTGTGAACTGCAGCTCCATCACTGTCCGTCTGTTCTCTTCCAGGGGAGCAGAGGCGATCGTGGCGTCCGGGGCCCCCGAGGTCGAGTGGGCGTCACGGTGAGTCGTCGGGAGTTCGATTCCACTTTGACCACTGGATGAAAAGTTCCTGAGCTTCATCAGACTCATCCAACCTCCGAGTTCACACCAGGCTGATCGGTCTTTGTCCCGTATGATTGATTGATTGGCTGATTGATTCCTGCTGGTTCCTTCTTCTGACAGGGAGATGTGGGAGAGCAAGGAGACGCAGGAGAGCCAGGAAAACTAGGAGCTAAAGGCCTGAAGGGCCAGCCGGTGTGTTCTCACAATACTTGGAACACAATCAGTCACATCGACTGATCGATACAACAACACAGGCCCAATCACTGTCATTCATTCATTCATTCATTCATTCACAGGGAAGCCAAGGTGCGACAGGACCTGATGGTGCTAAGGTGAGTTCTTTGTGCTGAGTCATGTTTGACCTCATGTTTCTGTGTGTGAGCTGTTTGAGTGTGTGTAGTTTTAAATCCTCACCAGAGGGGGCGCTCTCCTTCACGCACTTATCTCCTGATATGTTAATGAACCGCACTCATTTCATTTACCTCATGCACACTGCACCTTTAAGACCACACGAGGACGAGTCCTCCCCCTGCCATGTGAGTGGAGGTGCGCAGCAGCGCCACCTGGCGGCCGAACCTCCATCCGTCCGTTCAGTCACAAACTCTCTTTGATGTTGTCGTTTCTGATTCATGTGGAAAATGAAAGTCCTCACCCACAGATGTGCCTCTCCTCTCCTGTAGGGGGCAGCGGGCAAGAGGGGCATTAAAGGGGTCAAAGGTCAAAAGGTACAAATGAAACAAATGGAAAATAATAACAATAAAAAAAAATCTTTTTACTTCTGCTGGAACTTTTCATTTTCCTCTTCTTCTTGTTTCAGGGCGAAGCCGGAGACCGAGGACACAAAGGAGGGGTACTGTTGTTTTTCTTTTGGACCCTGGTGTCAGACATCAAAGCAAAGCTCACGTGTCAATCAAAGCCCCAGTGAATTTCCTTATCGCCGTGACGACCGTGACCTCTCACCAGTCCAGACGACAGGTTGTCGGTTCTGATCCCAGGGCAGAATTAGAAACATGTTTCTTTATCCATCTCCTGACAGAAAGGACCGAAAGGAGCCGCCGGTCGTGACGGCGCCCGAGGCCCCGTCGGCCCGCCGGGCATCCCGGGGCCCAGAGGAGAGCAGGGTCCGATCGGTGATCTCGGAGTTAGAGGCCGACTGGGAGCCAAAGGAGTCCAAGGTCCTTCTGTGAGTCCAGGTCCTTCATGGGAAGTTCTTCACCGCCGTGAATGACATCAGCGGGTGACGTGTGTTGAAGCTGCAGTTCCCGTTCTGTCCTGCAGGGGCCGGGTCTGACCGACGAGCAGGTCCTGGAGCTGTGCAGAGGCGTGGTGACGGAGCAGATCTCCCAGTACGCCGCCTCCATCCGGGCCAAGTGCTCCCAGGGCTGCCCCATCAACAACCGCACGCTCATCGGACCCCCGGGGGTCCGGGGGCTGCCCGGACCACCGGGCAAACCTGTAGGTCCCGCCGGTACCCAGAGGGTTGATGGTTCACTTCTCTCTTTTAGGATTGTGATCTTGTACCAGTGTTTGCTCATCGCTGCACTTCACCTCACTGCCACAGGGGGCACTATAAACACCCACCTGAACGTTCCGAAACGCTTCGTGAAACAATTTCAGAAAAAGATTTCAGGAGAATCAACGTTTCAAACGTCAGAACTTTCTTCATGTTCTTTTAGTTCCAACAACCTTTTCCACCTTTCAGGGCAAAGCAGGGAAAGCTGGAGCCAAAGGAGCCAGAGGTGCTCAGGGTGACACTGGGTTGGAGGGACAGGAAGGAGAGCAGGGAGACAGAGGTGAGAGTCAACACACTCTCACACACACACGCACACACACACACACACACACACAAAACATTTGACTTCATTTCATGATCAAAGCAAATCGTAGCTTTTCTCAGAGTCTTGTGTTTTTCCTCAACAGGTCAAAAAGGAGCTAAAGGCGTCGCCGGTGAGCCTGGTGAAGGTCTGCCGGGACCTGACGGACCACAAGGCCTCACAGGTAACAAAGAGCGCTCTGCTGCCCCCAGTGGTTATGGTGATATCGTGTTTGTGCCGCGCCGAGGATATTCAGCGCTCGGGGCAGAGCGCCTCCTCAGGCCACTCAGGGTACGTCGGTGTTCAGTCCGTCACAGGTTTGATGCCGTGGTGTTGTGCGCCTGCAGGTTTACCGGGTCACCCGGCCGAACCCAAAAACGGCATGGAGGGGCCCCGGGGCCCTCGTGGTTTCCCGGGCTCGGTGGGCCCGCCCGGCTCCCTGGGGATCGCCGGTGTTCCTGGTATCTGCGAGGCGAGGGACTGTGGCATCTACGCACCGGTGACCCGTAAAGAGCAGGGTCTGGTGAAAGGTCCGATCAGCGCCAACCTGTGAAGTTCCTCTGAAAGTCTGCGGGTTCACGTCGGCTCGTCCTCTGAAACCAAAAACACCGTGTAAAGAAGGAAGGTGTCGTGTAAATATTCTGTAAAGTTTCACAAATATATGAAGTGTGCTCTGAAGTGTTTCAGATAAACTGCCCGATGTCTCCAGTCTGTCACTCCTCATGTTTGCTGCGCTTTTATTTTGAAAGGAAAAGTGAATTCTCAGAAACAGACCCCTCATTGTTTCTCTTCTGTAACAGACTGGTTGTAAATCGGTTCAGCGCTGCACCTTTAAAGTCAGAGACATGAGTCACTGTTTTTAATGCCTGAAAATAAGAAGTGACTTCAGAGGCGGACGATCAAACCAGTCACATCTGATCCACAAACCACAGTTTGTCTCATCTTATGTTTTATGACATCATATCATATATTTGAATCCACCGACAGTAAACCTTTGTTTTTCTCGGACAAAGCTGGTTTCTTATTTCTTTTGCTTGTATTATATTTTGTTTATTCACTTTCTTTGATCTTATAAACGCTGAGGTTCCTATCATTTCGAACTTCCACACGCGGGGAAACCTCGGGGAATCCCCGCGAGTTTCACTTTCTGTGACGTGAAGTCCCATGTGTCATTACTTCAAAACATCAACATTATTACTGTTTTCACCACAGCCGAATACCACAGGATTTCACAGTCATACTTTGAACGTCAGTTGCATTTTTCCAAACGAACACTTTGCTCTCTCCCTGTCAAACTGAACTTCACGCAAATATCCGCTCATTTACGTTTGTCTGTCACGACACCGGCGCAGTGTACCTTTAAAGAAGAATTCTAACTCTTCTCACAGTTTATCAACTCTCTCTTTGTCATTCGGCGTCTTTTAAATCAACTTTTATCGAGCAATTATTCTTTAACATGGAATCAAATGTGACAGCACTCATGGTGACGTCATTTGAACACACACACACACACACACACACACACACACACACAATATGTCAGGTCTAAAATGAAGCCGAACTAACAAACATGTGACTGAGTGTCATATAATAGAGATGACACAAGATGTGTGTATAAATACCTGCAATAAAACTTTAAATCAACAGATTTTACTCTGAAGTTCAATCCTTCAGGCACGCGCTCTGTGACGTCAACGCGCCCGCCTACAAACATCCCAGACCACGCCCCCTGAGGTTTGAAAGTCGCTTGATATAAAGTCTGCCTCTGAGAACAGACTTCACTTCACCTGAACATCTCAGTCTCATCTTCATCATGAATCAACGTCACCTCCTCTTCCTCCCCCTGCTGGTCTCAACCTGTAAGTATTTTAACAGCCGTATTTAAACTGTGATGTTTTTATAATTGTCCATACAGACAATGTATCAGTTTGTTTATTTATGAATGTATTGATTCACTCGTGGACCTTCTGTATTCATTTGTTTCCTTTCCTTCAGGTATGCTCCTCCCTGGGGGCGGGGCCTGGACGGAGGTCACGGTCGCCCCTGGTGAAGAAGGTGTTCTCCGGTGCGCGGCGCAACCTGAGGTTGGAGTTGGATACCGGGCGGTGCGGTGGTACAGAGTGAGTCCGCTGCAGAGAGGATGAGTCATGAAACAGGAGTCAGCTCTGACACTTCCTGTTTCCTGCAGGTCACAGATGTTCAGACGAGTGCTCTCAGCGGCCTCGTGACCCGCGACCTCCCCGGTGGAAATGTGAGGTACTACAGCGGCGTGAGCCGGCAGGTGGAGCTGCGCCACGACTCCCACGGCCTCCTCTTGCCCAATGTGACGTGCGAGGACGGCGGCGTGTTCCTGTGTTTGCTGGCGCCCCCTGTGGGTGAGCAGCTGAGGGAAGGCCAGGTGTTCCTCTCAGTCACAGGTGCAGGAACCAGCATTTCATCTTCTGCTGCAGGAAAACAAACAAAGGTTGTGATCCAGGTTCAAAGTGGACTCGTCTGTTTTCAGGTTGTCACGACGGTTCGGTGAAAGAGCTGACGGCTCCATCACTTCCTGTTATTTTGGCCTCCGTTCTTCTGGTGGTGGCGTTTCTCACTTTCACCGTGAGCTACGTGAGTCAGGGACAAACTCTCTCATGTTTACAGCTAAAAACCATTCATTCAGTTTCATGTTTGATCTGAACACGTGTCCTCGTGCCTCCGTCTCAGGTCTGTCTGAAAAACCTCCTCCGGGACAGAAACAACATCACCATCAAACATGTGGCCGTGGTGGACGCTCCGCTGGGACCCCTGGACCGAAAAGTCCTGGAGTCCATTTACACTCTGGGTCCAAAACCCTCCAAGATGAAGAACGTGCACGTATGACAAAGTGAAACCATGACGACGTCACAGGTTGAAGGTCATGGAGGTTGTGTCACGTGTTGAAGGTCATGGAGGTTGTGTCACGTGTTGAAGGTCATTTGAAGGTCATGGAGGTTGTGTCACGTGTTGAAGGTCATGGAGGTTGTGTCACGTGTTGAAGGTCATGGAGGTTGTGTCACGTGTTGAAGGTCATGGATGAGTGAAACTGAACCTGCGCCTTTTTCAAAAGAGGAAGTGAGACGAACACGCGCGTTCATGCCAGCTGTGTTTGTGCATCAGGGGAATTCCATGCGGTCACGTCACAGCTGTGTGGAATTTTCACTCAAAGGGAAACCGGAGAGTTTTGTTTGTTTCTCCATGATGTGAATGTGGTGTTCCACATGTTCTCTAAACAAAGGAACTTCAGCTGAGATCAAACTGTGACATTTCAAATGAATTCAGTGACCTTTGATCTGATCACTACCATTCAGTTTGGGCTTTGGCCTCTTTTTAAAGGTGCAGTGTGTACGTTTTTTAGTGAGGATTAGAAATGGAGAAAAACCCAGTCAGAAGAAATCAAGCTTCCACATGTCAAAATGAACATTCCCTGATTTGACCGAGTTCTACTTTGTTTTATTGATTCTTATTTATTCCGTCTGAGTTTGATTTGTGTGTTGTTTCATTTTTTCTCCGTGAGAAGAGTTGAATAAATAAAGATATTTTTATAACCGTTGTTTTCTCTGAAGGATATTAGATGGAGCCACTGAAAAAAAATCTCCAGTGGAGTTTATTTATTCAGTCATTGTTTTATGTTATTTATATTGTGTCTTGTATGAGAAGAGTTGAATAAATATATTTTTATCAATATTTTAGTTTAATATCATTTGTTTGTCCGTATTATTATTACAATTATTATAGTTATTATAATTGTTATTATAATTATCACTCTAATAATAATAATAATAATAATAATAATAATAATAATAATAATAATAATGATAATAGCATTATCATTTTTGTTATTAGTATAAAAGAGCCTTTCATCATGAAAGCCTCCTTTATTTCTGAATTATTGGATTTGTAAACTTGTCTTTTTATCCACAGAGTTAATCTCGTCAATATGAAAATATTTGTGTACATGTTTGTTTTCTCATCCAAACGGAAGTGAGCTTTGTTTTGAAGCCAACGTTCCACTTCCGCTTCTGTTACTTGGTAACGACGAACGCGCTGAGCTAGCCTGTGTGCTCGTCAGGCTAAAGCTAACTGTGCTTAGCGGCCCCGCGTCAACATGGACGACGACGAGGATCTGGACGAACTTTTGGACGAAGTAGAGAAAAAGTTTTGTCGCGACGTTTCCGACGCGTCCTCAACAGGAAGGAAGGAGGCGAGCGACACCGGAAGTGCGAGGAAACAGAGGTTTGATTGTTAGCTGCTGTTAGCTACAAGCTAACCATGAACTGTTTAACCAAGATTGGACTTTTTCAGCTAAACACGAGTGAGCCAGATGTTCTGTGGCTTCATTTTACAAAACCACCTTTAAACGAAACACTTCCATGTCGCTCGGTTGAGTTCGAATAGTGGAACATGGCGGCTCCTGTAGCTGAAAGTAGTTTATATGTTCCTGCGTGTGGGCGGAGTCTGACATGTCACTTCAAACCGCTCCTCCAGACGTCCAGCACTCAGGGTATCAGTGTCGTGGCCAATGACACGGCGGCAGGGATTCGAACTAGTGACTTTTGTTTTCCAAGGGCCGCTCTAACCACTGGGCCTCTGCCACCCAGGCTCAGTGGCTCAGGCTCCATCTAGTGGTGAAGTGTCTCCTCTTCCAAACATGTTAGAACCTGTGTCAGGCTTCACTTCTCACTCAGACTCTACAGCTCTTGAGTTTGTCCACTCAGGGCTCCTGTACAAACACGGAGGGGACACGTGGCGCCCTCTGGTGGAGAGGAGCTGCTCTGAAACACGTCCTCGGTCACTCATCACTCCACTCACCTTTAACCACGCCTGTGTTTGCTCCGCATGCAGCGCCTCTCGGCCGGCGGCAGCGCTGAGCAGCCTCTCGGCAGATATGGACGCTCTGTTGGAGGAGTTCCTGGAGGAGGAGGAACCTGGAGCAGAGCAGGTAAACACAGGTGACCGCAGACCCAGAGCAGGTAAACGCAGGTGACCGCAGACCCAGAGCAGGTAAACGCAGGTGACCGCAGACCCAGAGCAGGTAAACGCTGGTGACCGCAGACCCAGAGCAGGCGTCAGGGTGAAACCTTCTCTTCTGCTTCCTCCAAACAGAGAGACGCTTCCAAAGAAGCTGGAGCTGAACACAAACATCCGCCTCTGTCCGCCGGCAGGAAGTAGCTCACATTCTTTCAGAATAAAACGAGAGAGAACGGCAGGTTGTATCTCCAGCTGCTTCTCCGGTGCGGTGGGTCACATGATGTTCTGTGTCCAGGTGCTGTCCCGTGTTCGTCGGCGGCAGCTGTGTCGCAAACGGCGTCGGAACAGCAACGTCCAAGAGGTAAGAAGAACCGATGGAACACTCTCCGTGTCGGAGGAATCCAGGTGGTCTCCATCTTGCTTTGACACGTGTGTGTGTGTGTGTGTGTGTGTGTGTGTGTGTGTGTGTGTGTGTGTAGGTCATGTGACCGGCTCAGGTGTGTCTCCTGTGACTTCAAGGTGCTGATGTTCGATGACTGTGAGTGGGACTCGTCCTGTGATTACCTCTTCCTCAGGTGAGGATTCAGCCTCCCATCAAACACCCAGCTCTCCAGTAGGAGGCGCTGTGGCCTGGATGTTTGACCTGACGTCGTTAAGTCAACAGCAGATTGTTAGTTCGAATCCCTGAAACCCGATGAACCTGTCGGACACTCGCCGACGCCCAGAGGAGTCTACCAGGTTCCAGTGGTTTGAGTGGGAAAGATCCTGTGCTTTTATTTTGAAGAGGATGTTTGCTTGCGTTGCGATGCTGCCTATTCACACTCCTTAACAGTAGGTGGCGATAACGCTCCGTGATGCTCACAGACATCAGTCACATGTTGACTGGTTGACTGGTGTCCTGTCAACATGTGACTCAACATGTTGATCAGCGGTGAAACACGAGTACGACACAAACATGAAATCTGTTTCTTCTTCTTCTGAGAAAACACATGTACTTTGTTTCATCCTGTTTCCCTGAAACACACTTTTGGGTTTGAATGAAACAAATGCAGCGGATGGATGTTAAAGGAATATTTCCCTCTGCAGCAGCGCCACCTGCTGCTGGTTTGAGTTTATCAGCAGAGTGTCTGGTCTGACCGGCTGTCGAGGAGGAAGCTTTTACTTTGGGTTAGAGATGAGATGATGTGTCTGTCCTCTGTCCCGTGTGTCCTCTGTCCCGTGTGTCCTCTGTCCTCTGTGTCCTCTGTCCTCTGGGTCCTGTGTGTCCTCTGTCCTCACTCAGACTCGTCCTCTGTCCCGTGTGTCCTCTGTCCTCTGTCCTCACTCAGACTCGTCCTCTGGGTCCTGTGTGTCCTCTGGGTCCTGTGTGTCCTGTGTCCTCTGTGAGCGCTGTGCTCTGTGCTCTCTCGC
>JAFBJT010106133.1:107571-120094 GCA_016785325.1 Chascanopsetta lugubris | reverse complement strand
TTCTTTCCTCCAACCCCCCAAACCCCGGGGGGCACGGGCTCCCCCTAGTGTCCTGGCATAGTAAGTGCATTAGAGGGATTGAATTAGAGCAATTCTGAAGGCAAATGGGGTCCAACATAGTGCAGCTAGGTGTCCCTAATAAAATGACAAATTAGCATCAGTGTCAACACATTTGAAATATTATTTAAACACGGCTTTTATTCCTCATTTTGTTCTGAAATGTTGATTAAGTGTGTTCTCCACTGACCCGATACGGCTGATTATGTCATTGACGTTATTATCTACAAAAATCTAATGTTCAATGATGTGATTCATCAACATAATATCAAAAAAAGGATCCTCCTCTGAGTGAAGAACAATAGAGAGTCTCTGAGTGTTCAAAGATACAAAGACAACAGCTGAGTTGCTATGCAGCGTCTGCGCGGCCTGTCTGATTGTGAATTCAGTCATTTATTGCTTTAACACAACGTGTCATATTCCCTTCATATCTGGGCTGATGGCTGTCAGATATATACGATGAAAAGGACAGAGAAGTACACCCACATCAAAGATAGTAAAAAAAAAAAATCTAAAAGGTCATTTCAAAGGAAATGGTGCCATCTGATACGGTGATAACAGAGGGATTGCAGCTGTTTCATCTCCTCCACCAAAACATCACTTTTTTCACATTCAGATTTGTATCTTTTGCAGGTACAAACAAAAAACAGAGGAAACATGTCAGGAATTCGGTAAGTGTTGCACAGAGTCATTTCTAATAAACACTGATGATTTATTGAACACTTTGTTCCTGCAAACGCTGAAGCAATCACACATGCAAACAGGTGGAGAGAAACCTGCCTGGCCTGTTTGAGGAAATATTACGGGCTGATTAATGGGTGCAGGCGGTGGTGTGGTGTGTCGCAGCCTGTGGCAGCACTGAACAACAGCTCCACTCCTCTCTTTTCATACCACTAGGGGGAAACATCATGCTTTGCAAGTTCCCCTCCAAAAAGGGTTGCAGGCTTTTAGACCAACCGCCTTTGTACACACACGGGCCACGGTTGTTTATACAGCCGCCGTCTTTAGATGTGATCCGACAGCGGGATTGGACAAATTAAAGAGGCATATTCCATTCATCGCTGCTGCGATTGGTTCATTACCAACAAGAGGATCTCTCGGCGGTGCTGAAGCAGGGGAAGCGGAATTCACGGGCTCTCGCTGTTGCCATTACAAATCATCAGCTTTAATGGAGTTCTGCCGAGTGTCAGGGCCGACGCTCGTGCTCCACAATGGCAGCGTGTGGGAGTCTCGCCGCTTTCCGCCGCGCTTGGCTCTTTGTGTGGCCGGCGGCGGGATCACCGCGCCGTCATTGTGCGACGGGCGGATGCATGTGTGCATGGTGTAATGGGCCTCTGTTGTTTTCGAGCCTGCGCGATGGGCCCGGCCCGTCAGAGCACTGAGCCTCCATTATCTGCTGAAGCACATCTACGAGTGATTCAGTAACACAATACACCTCTTTGTTGTTGTTATCTTACACCCAACCCGAAGCCCAGCCCACACACTCTGTGTTTACTGCCTGAAATTAATATTTTTTTTACTCCCTCCTCCCTCCCTTTTTTTTTTTTACTGTAAATCATATACATGACTCAATGAACACACGGGGGATAACTTTCCCGTCGAGCATATTTACAATACTGTTCGACAAAAGCAGCAAATCCCGACTGGGGCTTGAGCAGGATGAGCTGTTATTATGCGTCTTTATAAATAACAAATACGATGGCGTGCGTGAGTGAGCACGAGCAGCCGAGTGACAGAGGAGGCAGAGCAAATAAGAATAAATAGAAGTGATCTCCCTCTGAGCCCCTGCGTGTGTCACTTCGGCAGAAAACCCAACTTATTATTTTGAGTTTAATGATCATTTGATTCAACGGACACATGCACGGCCGCCGCCGCCGTCGCTTCCACCTCCTTCGCCCCTCGCTCTCTTAAACAGAAACGGCAACTACCTGCAGCTCCCTGTCAGCCCGCTGTGTCGGAGCGTCGGGTTCGTTGCGGCTGATGATGATAAATGTGTGCGAGTTGTTCACCAGTTGATTGTGGTTCACTGCTGAGCAGGGAGAGCGTCTCATAGTGTCACGGAGGCAGCTGCCAAACGGAAAACACAGCCTTTATGTCGCTCGCCCCTATACAGAGGCAAAGGGGAGAGAGAGAGAGAGAGAGAAGGGGGAATGATATGTTGCATCAATCAGTCTAAATGACTTGCTTATGTAATTAGCCAACAATGTTTTGTTTCTCCGGTTCCCTGAAGTTATTAGTGCTTCACAGTTAACCTTGAAGTAATTGGAAAGGCTTGGTTGATGGTCCCCTATCTGAGCAGCGCTGACACTTTATTTGTCATCTATGGACGACTTCACACCCCTTCCATGTTGCTACAGTATTTATGAATTAGCTTCCTGTCACTTTACAGTACAACCTAATACTAATTGGGGATGAGATATATGGGTTATTCACATCCCACTAGGTGGCACGCTGCTTCCCTTCCCTTCTTCCTTGCCCCCCCCCATTAACATGACTGAGAATTGTCGAAAGTAATAACATGGTGTTGCTCGGTTAATACCGCGGCACAAATTACACCTTCCTTGAAAACGGCATAATCTCGAACATAAATTTAAACACTGGAGCTACGCCGCCGCCGCTCCCGCTCCCGCAAGAAGTCCCTGACATTTTAATTTGATGCTTCATCTGCAATTAGACATGCACCGCATGGCCACCGGCTTATTTTTATTTAGCCGGAATCAAACATTCACTTTGGACTCCTCTTAATTTGGAAAAAGGGAGAGCGAGCCGCGCCGGGTGCAGAGGTTTCACCCTCACTTCTTATTAAGAATTAATAAGTTAGACAGAGTTTGGCTGAAAAATGAATCCAGCTGTCATGCCTGTGATGACTACACCCTATCAGGCCCGGCGCCGCTATAGGACACAATCAGCGGCGCGGCCGTGGTTGTCAGAGCGGCTGAACGTGTTGCGGCAGAAGGAACGATGAGTCCCGGACGTGAGGGAAACGCTCGGCCGAAGGTTTGGATACGTGTAAACTCGAGGGTCCAAAGACAGAGACGGAGGGTCCGGCTCTTATGGACATACCTTATACTGTATAAAGGAATTGACAGATGTTAGCATGTACCTTGCTAACACTGTACTCTGGAAAAACAGTTTCCTTCGGGATTGGTAAAGTTGAGCTTATCTTATCTTAAAGGTGCAGTGTGTAAGATTTGGTGACATCTACAGGTGAAGTTGTACCCTTCCCTTTCGGGCAGGAGAACCAATGGTTGCCCTCAGCTGGAATTAAAGCTCAGAAGATGTTGAGTGCGTCCTTTGGGCTGATGTAAAAACATGGCGGCCTCCATAGGGAGGACCTGCTCCTTGTGTCAATAGACATTAAAGTGCACATTTTAGGATTTGGGTAAAAGCAAGTCATAGATTGTGGATATTATACATTTGTGAAAAAAAGAAAGAAATCTGTATATGATTGTATTGTAATTCTTGTTCTATAGACAGAAGTGACGGAAATTGGCCAAAATCCTACACACTGCACCTTTATTCGCTGACCTGGATGTTCTCATGAGGGTAATATGATGGTGTTGACAACTCTCGCTGGTGCTTCGATTGACTTACACGTCTGCCTGTTGATCCAAAACAAAGAAAACACAACACAACAAATCACAGCACAACACCTTGCTTTGCCTCCAGGTAACTGGTCAGAGCCTGAGTCCAACAGGACTCAGGTTCTGACCAGTTACCTGGATCAGCCTGCGCCTCTCATCCTGCTCCTGCCTGGATCTGCGCTCGTGTTCCACGTCTCTGGATGAATCTGCTAAGTGAGTGCTAAAGACGTCAGAGGGAGAGTTTGTGTGCAGACCGCGTTTCCGCTGCATTTCAAAAACAATAAAAGAAGCCTTTTTCATTTTCCGACTTCCTCCGTCGGCCATCTTGCCGGATGGATATCTGCCCGAGACGTTCCTTTAAATGACTGTTGGAGGCGGCTGATTGATCCGTCGCATACTAAATAACTTCTGAGATAAAGAGCCACTGCGGGAAGAATGAGGACTTTTCATGAGCTGTCCCAAATCACCCTCCGCCGCCGCCGCCGTTATCGCCGTTTTACATCTGAATACGTAAGCGCCGCCGCCGCTGCCACTCCCTCACTGCCTCGTCACCTTCAAGTCTGACAGAAACCTGCTGCCCCCCACCCCGCCCCCCCTTCGTCAACATGTCGGCATTTTGATCAGCGCCCTGAAAACAATGGCCCCTCCATGAGCTACCTGACGACTTCTGTCTTACTGTATGAGGAATATAGAAAAACAAAAACAGGGCTTTGTTGTCTTTGCGGTTGTCAGGGATGGAGGCGGCTGTGGCAGCTTCTCCTTTGTTTACGCTGCAGGATCAGCACCGGGTCACATTAGAGATGTTTACTCCCGCCGTCAAAGGATAAGTTGTACATTTTAGCGCACAGGAAATGAAAGATGTAGCGGCACGCCGAGCGCCGGGACCAAAGTGGTGTCACGTCGAGTGAGCGTTCCTCTTGTCTGGAGCGGCAGGTGATAGAGGATAAACTCCATGTTTGATCTGCCGGCAACAACAACAACAACAACAACAGGGGCAGAACTGCAACACCCCCCCCCCCAAAAAAAAATAAAATAAAAGAGATAGAGAGGGAGGGAGAGAGAGAGAGATGTTTATGTATCATGGCTTCAGTCAGATAGCTGCGATTCATTGTGTTTGCAGTGATAGATGGCCAGGTTGGATGTTATTATTAAAAATGCAAAAAAACAAATATTCTCATTAACATTCAGTGCCACGGAGGTGTGATTGATTCCATCATCAACCAAGTTATTTTCATGGCCAGCGCAGGAACATCAAACGCCATGACCTCCATTATTTCCCGTTTGAAATTGCATTCACTTTATTCGCCTCTCCACTTCTCCAATACCCTGAATCATTTCTCCTGGGAGTTTTTTTTTTTTTTAACCTGCTGCTTCTCTGCCAGTCCTAAGAGCAGTGTAACAGCACACACACACACACACACACACACACACACACACACACACACACACACACACACACACACACTATATGTGGGACACTTGAGCTAAGAGCCCGACAAGCACATCTGGCACAACCTTTATTTATTTTTATTTTTTTTGCAAAACTGCGCTAGATCCTGTTGGACGATATTCAGACGGTGGCACACATGTTATATTTATCCCCTGTGATGTATACAGTGCATCTTCTGCTGCATGAATCAAGCGCACCCCGAGTGCAGGCGACGAGAGAATAAATATAGAAATAGGTTTAAACATTAATACGTCTTTGTTACATATTTCTGAAGTCGTCCCAGGAAATAAACACACAGGAGCGTCACGGGTGGAATTGTCGAAGGCTTCGCTGGAGGAAGCGTCAGACGTTAAAGGAAAAATATGATAAACAGAGAAATATAGAATTTGCTAGATTGAAAAAAAAGCAAACATACAATCATATCCTCTAATCATTTGAGGAAAATGTTATGAATGAAATGGCTCATTAGCTCAAATAGATGTTGAAATCAGCACAGGGGGGCGGGGCTTGACTGCAGCAGAGCGTAATGTGCATTTCTTAAATCTATTAACTTCATCAGCGACTGTTTAAAGACCAAGTTAAATAATCAAACGTGAGAATATCAGCAGTGATTGTTGGTAACAAGGTCAAAGTACCACAACAACATTACGCTTTCACTTAACAAAGAGTGGATGAATATATAAATACTGAATATGATTGGATGATGAATGGATTATCTAAAGATAACAAGACTTTACTTCAACGTTGGAGTGAAGTATCCAAAGTTAAAGTTCTCTTTGCTTTCTCTTGCAATGATCGACTGCATTGTCATGGTGGTGACTCTTGGTGTAGTTAGGGGTATTTGTGGGCAACCGTAAAAAGATGGCGGTCCATCATGGCCGCCTCCATACAGAGGACTGGCTCCTTGACATAAAGGGCTCTTTCTGTGAAAATGACAACAAAACTGTGCATATTTGCAATATACACAAAATGATTGTATATATCGAATGAAAATTAATTAATCTATTTGAAGCTGCCAGCTAATTATTTCCCATTGTGTTTATGCATGTTGCAAATGTGGAGTTGGATATCTCTCTTGATTGTTTTTTGTTTTTTTTCATTTTCAATTATTTGTGATATTTTTAAATATTAATGTTCAGCAATGAAGCTGTTTCAACACACAAACAGAAATCTAAAAATAGACAGTTGTTGAATCACAATGAACACTTGTCCTGCAACTTTCCTTTTTTTTAGGGGTGGGCAACCTTGTCATGAAAGCGAGGTTGCCTGGCAACCGGTGATGCTGCTGCTTGCGTGCACACGTGCTTGACGAACGGATGAAGAAAGAGTTGCTACTTCCCTCCCGCTTCGAGCCCGAGCGTTTGCAGATTCCATGTGGCCGTTTGCGTCGAGATTAAACAAGCGCGATACTCGGTGAGCTCTAAAGGTTCGGTGCGTCTTTACGCCGCGCGTTTATCGCCTCGTGCAGGACGCGTAGACTCCACGAGTGGCACCAATCCTCTTCCCCTTCCATACCTCCGGTTAAAGGCAGCAAATAAATGTCAAACTGTTCCATTAAACTTCAGACAATGAAACATCAGGCTGAGTCAGAGCGGCTATGTAGGTTTCCAGAATTAAATGGGGGTTTCAGAAGTGTTTGCCTTCCGCAGCGCGTGACAGCTGAGACAGTATTTATCATTACAGTTGTTTTTCGGCGGAGCCTTCGACTCAGTTGTCGACTCATGACTGAAATAAAAGAATCATCAGCCTGTCACTGATGCGCTGTGGCGCGGGAGGTGCCGGCCTCTGTGATCCCTCTCCAGCCTCCGGGTGGATGAACTTTGACCCCTTCCCCTTCGATGCAGTGAGTTATTATCATTATTTTTTTACGCTCTCATTTTCACAGACATCACATAATTGATTTGTTTTTGTTTTTTTCAGGTGTGGATTTCATTCAGTCTGCGGCTCAGGGTGCTTCCCATTTCATCAGAGTAATGGTCCCTGGAGTTGTCACATGTAATGTCATACACCGGTCCACGTTTTCTCTCCAGGGTGCACCGAGGCTATTTTTAGGACGGACCGGTGCAGATGTTAAGGTGTTGGATGATTTGTGGTCAGTGCTGACTCCTGCTGACTTTGGCTACATATTCCTGTCAGGTAAAAATAAAACTTCAGCACACTCTCCGGACACCTGCATCAAAAGAATTCTCTGTGATATTTCGACCGTCGACATTTTCTTGTAATAATTGTGATTTTTGTCTTGTGCTCCGGTTGCAGGGATCCTTTGGAGCCGTGTGGTAAGTTCACCAACAAACTCTGGACACAAGGTCATTACTGAGATGAATAATCAATGTACTCAGAGGAGGAGTGCGATTCTCCCTTACGGCTGCAATACTACAGTCCTCGCAGCACAGGCTATTTACATTTACACATGACTCATTTGTACAACTAATCCTTAATGAAAACCCACTCGATTCAGCAGAAAGTTGCTAAAATATTCATATTGTTTTTGTATTTGAGATGAGTTTAGTTGTTGATTGTGTAATAAAATAAAACATTTGTGCACATTTACACATTCCACTCCATTAAATAAACAAAATGTATTAATCTGTGTTTAACATGCATTACATGACATAAATATATGATCAGTCCCTATTTCTTTCTTATTGTAGAAAACAGCAATAAACCAAAACAAACCATGAAAAGGTATACATCGATTATGATATACATCATTTATTCATTATGAATTAAGCACAACGATGAACCACATAATTATTTATATTATTAATGAGAACCTATGTTCTGATACTTTACATTTAATAAAATATTTGAATAGATGATTTAATAATACAAATAATTCCCTGCTTTATTTTTGATTCATCGGTTTATTGCTATCACACAGTAAAGAGTGATTTGAATCTAAAATGTGCTTTTTTGCAGAAGTGCGGCGCAATCGCCCACTTTCCCCTTCATTCATCGTCATCATCAAAACACACCCAAAACCTTTGTTTCCCAATCTGTTTCAACAACTAATTACATCTGCAGCCATCGCTCTTTAAACATCTGCCGGTTTGATGTCAACACCTCCGGAGGGTGACAGCTGCACTAATAGGCCACTGTAACTGATTGCATTAGAGTAATGTGTTCACCAGTTTGACACAAAGATCTAATTAGTAACCAAGGTTGTGATATGTGTTGTCAACAAGAGATAAGACCAGCCGCCGCCACACAAAGCCGAGCCTCACTGTGCATCCTGATTGTAATTGTTTAACATATTTGACCTACTTACATTCCAGCTCATTTCAAAGCAATTAGTCACTTGTCAGCGATGCTTCCGTGAACGATCTCCCCCCCCCCCCCCCCGAACAACTCATCACTGTATGCTCAGAATCCACCGCTCATATTGTTGTCTGGGCAGAAACTCGGGGGATTGTTAATGCATTGTGGGTAAAGCGGTTTGTTTTCTCCTTTTCTCATAATTATATTCATGATACGAGCCTCAATCTCTGGATGCGGAGCGAATGCGAATGCTGCTCCTGCAGGAGCGCGTTAGTTGGTTTCTGCAATCCTGACGTGTTTTGTGTTTGGATCAGCGCGGCGTGTCACATGCTTGTTTTCCCCTACTGATTGATGAACAGGTAATTTGTGAGTTTTTTTTTCTTAAGTTGCACATTTGCATAAACCCTTTCAAAGGCACATTTCCAACAGACCGTCTCACTCATGCAACTCCTTCCCCTTTCAAATACGGATTAAAGTCAGACTTTATTAAACCCATCTGACCGACCACCAGCTGAAACTCCAGTGGATGCTTGAGGACTAATAAATACTTTCAAGTTGGACTTTCAGTTTATGGAATTTTTGGAGAAAGTTGTTTTGACTCCTGGGGTGTGAGAAAGTTCTGAAGAAAAAAAACAGAAATAAAAAAGAAGTCTTATGCAAAAACATCAGTTCTTCAACCTCTGAGCTCAGGAGGCTCCTCTCCTTAGTTTAGATTTCGAATTGAAATGTTAGCAAAGTGTCACATGGAGGATTTACATTTACATGCAAATCCACAGCTGTTCTGCAACAAAAAATAATTTATTCAACACGTAACATGATAACAAGGCTTGTGAGATGTGTGAGGCTCCCATTGTTGCAGCCGCGCTGAGACAAGCTGCTCCGAGCAGGGAGGTGGAAGTGGAGGATCCACGCGGTGATTGACAGCCAACAGGAATGGAGACGCAGTGACATGAGTGAAATGCCAATGCCTGGTGATACTGTAAAGAAAGACAGTCACATAAAACATGCAGCTACGTGTAACGGCACCAGCAGTCAATGGAAGGATTGTCTCTCTTGAGATGTTTGATTTTCCATCAAAGAATAAGTTCAGGGACGAGTGAGAAATCATGAGCAGCTGACGATGATTTGAAGTTCACACCAGTGAAGTTGTAGAGGAGAGAAGCTTTTATTCAAAACTAAATATGTGTTTAGTTTGTCCGTGTTTGTAATAGTAGGGCTCGTTTTGTACGATTAGAATATCATTACAATTTTTAGATTCTTTACTCTGAAAAACATGCACATAATTATTCTAATTTACATTTCTAGCATGGAATTCAATATCATTTATAATATTCAAATATATATATATATATATATATATATATATCTTTATATAAATTCTTACTTTACAGTACTATCAGAATTAGACAGAAAGGTATTGGACTTTTTGTTTTATTTTGAAAAGGACATCTCTTGGGGACTATTCTCAGCTGTGGATGAATACACACTGTGTCAGCATGGTGAGTTATGGCAGCTGGACGGTGTGTGTATACAGGATGAACTAAAAATAAACTCCGGCGGCCATGTCCGTCTTCATGAAGGAACATGTCACGCAGCTGTCCGCTGGAAATGGTGTTTACATTATGGGATGTAGCATCGACCAGGTTCACGCGTTGCACTGACTCTCACAGGTTCACTTCAAAGCCAAGACTTCCTCCTCCATTGGCAGAGGGTTCCGTTACCTCGACTTTACCTTATTTCAGCTGCGCTTCCTCAACACACGACTCTATTCAGCACAATAAGTTCAACGTATGAAATTAAAATTCTCCTGAGTGAGTCATACATTCATTCTAAGAACTTCTGCTGATGAGTGGATGTGGAAACTTGAGGGGGAGGAATAATATAAATCCAGCTTTAATGAAACAAACATTATGATCGTTAAATCATTCCATTATCTTGGCTCTTATTTTGTTTCCTGGTAGAATAAAATATCACCATTGTGTCATTTTATTTTGGAAAACTTGTTAAAACAACATATGACTGGTCACATTATTGTGATTGGACCACTGAGTCAGAGAGTTGGCATTTTTTTAGATGTTCAATTCCGTCTTCACCGGGATGAAATGGTTTTTATTGGGTTTTTCGAAGTTGGTCAAATCACATTTTGTTTCTCTTCTGAAAAATACAAAAATATGTCCTGGTCACTGTGATAATCCAGAGATTACTGTGGCCGGTTTCATCTGAACTGAACCGTCCACCCAGGAAACATCCCTGCAGAAAAGTGCGGACAGCATGTTCCTTGAATTGCACACAGAGATTCTAACAGTAACTTCGAAATTGTTTCTGATGAGCTGTTCAAATGTGTTTGCTTCTCCTCTGAGCAACAAAATTGAAATTCCCTTCACCTCCATTGTGGTGCAGACGTTTCTGCAGTAAATTTCTCAAAACCTTGACACAGAAAGAAACTACTTCAGCTTTATTCTAACAGGGCTTTTGTGTGTGTGTGTGTGTGTGTGTGTGTGTGTGTGTGTGTGTGTGTGTGTGTGTGAGACAGAGCTGAATGAATGAGGTGATTGACTGATGATTGGAGTGTGGCTGAGAATCATGACATGTACATGAAGCAGATGCGACTCATTGTTTTAAGTGGAAATAGAACAAGCAAAGGTATAGAAATGTAATAAGATGGAAGCAGTGGGATTTATTCAATTGCTGTTTTATATTATATCTATATCTATATCTATGTATTGAATGTACAATGTGCAGGATTGAGTGACATCCAGTGGTGTGAAATACTGTGCAAACTCATAAATAATCATTTACATCGACTTTTTATTTTATTTTACATGGATATTTTTTATTTTATTTTAAGTAGACATTTCTACTCTGATTTACAGACCTTTTTTTTTACTCCATTGCACATTAACTTTCTTCATTTTATTTGACATAAGCTTTTTTCACATGCATATTTTATTTCATCTCATTTTACATTTCATTCTATTTCTTTTGAATGTCCCATTGTGTATCCCAGCGCACTCGTCCTGAGCTGACCGGTGCTTCCGGCCCGTAGTTCGATTCCCCCCCATATCCTACACACTGTACCTTTAATGGGCAAACCTGGTACGACGTTTGTTCAGTCCGTTGTTTTCTCGTATGAATCCACGTCTGTTCACCACTCGAAGTTCAGGCGGTGCTGCGTGACTGTGCAGCAGCTCCTGCCGGTGTGAGCCCTGCTGTTTGCGCTGCCTCTCACAGAGAGTCCCCTCGTCCTGCTTCCTCTCCTGCTTCCTCTCCTGCTTCCTCTCCTGCTTCCCCTCAGCAGCAGAGCGCAGTCAGCGCCGTCCATCGTCATTCCCACTCAGCACCATCAGTATTCCGCCGCCGCCGCCGCCCGAGGTGCAGTGCAAGCGGCGACGGGGCCGCGAAACCAAAATGATCAACTTAATCTCACTTCTAATCGCACTCTGCCCTGACTGGTAAGTGCATCACATGACAGAGCTGCCAAAGATACCGTGCACAGCTGCACTTTCACCACTACTTCATTTTTTTTGCCATTTCAGCATCTGGGGAAGTACAACAGGTATGTTTCTATTTGTTTCATTTTTTTATTATGATGATCACACAGCAGCAGAATGCTGTGCTTTCAGAAGTAGCCATGAAGGAACGCTTCATGTCTCATGTCGCCCATGAGGCGGCGGGCGCCGCAGGTTCATCCCGGGTCGGGTGCGCCGGACCTTTCCCCACGGCGGCGCTGGGAAGGCGAGGCGGCCCAGGCCATGCGTGCCTTTCGGATGCGGCCTGTTTACAATGGATATCTCATTTAGGGTTCAAATATTAAACGGTGTGAGTGCGACAATACCCGGCACCATTGTCAATAGCGCTCCTTTCCTGAGGTTTTAACAGAGACTGAATGATAATTAGTTTCCCTTTGTTGTCCTTATCTCTTACCTGCAGAAATGGCCAATTTATGCAGGCTGCACCGGGCAGGCGAAGTTGCTGCTCCCCAGAGGAGGAAAGCAGCCATGTTGCAGACAATGGGAATGAACTCGGGGACGACTCAAGGTTGATTTAGATCCCATAGAGCAACGTTGAATTAAATGCGGAAGCCAGGGCCACACTGATCGCAGCCACCCCCCCCCCCCCCCCCCCCCCCCCCCCCCCCCCCCCCCCCCCCCCCCCCCCCCCCCCCCCCCCCCCC
>JAFBJT010106133.1:93107-107543 GCA_016785325.1 Chascanopsetta lugubris | reverse complement strand
TCCCCCCCTGCCCCCCCTGCCCCCCCTTCCTCCTCCTTTCAACATTGCTGCAAATCAGGGGTACACCTGCATCGCTCGGGGAGCCTGCATGCATACAGATGCATGGGCGAGGTGCGGTGTGCGGTCAAGAGAGAATAAAAATGCAAATGCCAGAAATATTGTTGAAATTGCGAGTGGAACTAAATGTCACTTCATCTTTCTCAATATGAGATATGAGATTGATGTGAATAGGCTATTGAAGGCAAGTGTGATAGCTACAGAAGGCAGGTTATACCAACAGCTGTGATATTTGAGCTGTGAAATAAGCCTCCCCTCCTCCTCCTCCTCCTCCTCCCCCTCCTCCTCCTCCTCCTCCTCCTCCTCCTCCTCCTCCCCTCGTTTCATAGAGGAAGAATCAGCAATTCTCTTATGTCCTTTACAAACATTATCTCACTCTGTCTCTCTCTCACATCGTTTGGAGCCATGAGTGAGAACATCTCGCAGAATGTGGACACCGCAGACGACTTGTGTTGTTTCCATTATTGATAGAGGACTGTGACTGAGACAGGACTGAGAAGGGGCGGAGCTATGGGGGGGGGGGGGGCCTCTGGGACAGCAGCCCAAACGACAACAACAACAACAACAATGGTAATGATAAAAATAATGGGAAAAAATACATTAAATTGATAATGATGTGTTATAGGTTTAAAGGTCTATTCCACCCAATTACTACTTTGCATTTTGTATGGTTGTTCCCGACTGTCTGCCATCGTGCGCTTTTAAAGGCTCGCGCCAAACAAAATGCTGCTTTACTCTGCAACTCAACACGTTTGATCACACTTACAGTTCATTTGCTCATTATAAAAAACATAAAAATAGAAATACAATGTATAGATACACAACCGGCTCTGACAGACTCATGAGTGTGTCCACTGGGGCTGTGGCAAAAGACTCGGGTCCTGTACAGCTGCAGTCCTGACACTGCAGCCCCCTCCACTGCAGGCAGCCCCCCCTACCCCCCACCCCCTCTCTCGTTCTGGGTCTTGTCAACTCCTAGATCCGCCCCTGCAATGTGAGTGGGAACATTTCTCTCAAAGTGGAGTTGTGCATGAGGGGACACACACACACGCACACACACACACACACGCACACACACACACACACACACACATAGCAGACAGGTGGTGTTGTTTCCGATATCGACAGTGGCTCTGTGGCCGTGGATGTGACACAGAGCAGACCCTCGATCCCCACGCGAAAGGGAAAAGAATGTTTGAAAGCTGCGTGTTGATGACCACTTGCTGCTCCTCCACATCTCAGGCGGGCATCGATCTATACGGTAACCCCCCCACCCCCCACCCAACCCCCTCACCCCTGCTCCCACATCCACATCCACATGTATTAGCGGCAACATCCTCCAGCACGTTCACCCCCTCATCTCTCTCTCCCCCCCCTCCCCCCCTCTCTCTCTGTGATGCTGCTCCACCACTCCGCGCGCGCACATCAGTAAATGAATCACGTAGCACTAGAACAGCCCTTCTTCATGCGATCTTGCGCTGCTGCTGCTGCTGCTGCTGCTGCTGCTGCTGCTGCCGTAATAATAATAATATGAAAGGAGGGAGGAGGATTCCGCTCGAATCTCAGTGAGCAGGAGCAGGAGGAGGAGGAGGAGAAGGGAGGGAGGGAGGGAGGGAGAGAGGGAGGGAGGGAGGGAGCAGGTTTCAACAGTTGACGCGGAGAGAACTGGAGGAGAGAGAGACAGAGAGAGAGAGGAGAGAGAGAGAGGAGAGAGAGAGAAAGGGGAGAAAAAGCGATTCATTCTGATTATCGCACATCTTTGCGACCTCTACTTGGGCTTCCCCCCTCATTTCCCCCATTTTTTACCCCATCACCACCACCACCCCCTCTCCTCTCCTCTCCTCTCCTCCGGATGAAGGATGTATGCGCGCACCGTTTCCAATCCGCCTGGATTATTCGGATTATTCTCCTCATCGTCACCATCCCTGGACTGATTACTATCACAGGACGCACAGAGAGAGAGGGGGAGAAAGTCGCATCCCTTCCTCCATCCACGCGTAGATGCTGTTGAATGACGGGCTGAGCAACACAAAGGTTCTTGGGGGGTGGACGTGGATGTGGATGTGGATGTGGATGTGGATGTGGATTGTGGACGTGGATTGTGGACGTGGATTGTGGACGTGGACGTGGACGTGGATGTGGAGGAGAGCAGCTTTCACTTTGTGGCATGGGCGCTGAGGCACCGGAGAGCGGAACCCATATGCAACAGTGTGCCGCACCGGGAGGAGGAGAAAGTAGTACGAGGCATCGTGCAGGTGCTTGCCTGTGCACGCGCGCGCGTGTGTGTCTGTGTGTGTCTGTGTGTGTGTGTGCGCGCGTGTGTGATCGCGGGGCAATGCTGCATTCTGCCCGGGCATGGTGTCGCTGTGTGTAGCCGAGGTGCAGGTGTCGCATGAGGGCAATGCGCTTTTGTGGAGCTCCGGGTCTGTGTAACCTTCAGCGCGCGCATCCAAACGCTTTAACCTTGGAAGCAGCGGGGAATATTAATACTTTATAGTCATCGATTATTCATTGAGACCCCCCCTCTCCCCCATCCCCATCCCCATTCACGTCCCTCCTGCTGCGAGACAGGGAAACAAAGCGTCTGCCTCCTTTACACTATGTTGGATTTGATGTTTAATTCATGCATCATGTGTCGGGCGGTCATCTTTGTTTACAGAGAGAGTTCATCACAGCCCCGGTGATGTGAGAGGTTAATACGCCCCATTTGGAAACAGGGAGGAATCGATTCCAGACCCAATTAGAGGCGGCTCAGCCACACGCGTGGTTTGGGTTAAGTCCTCTAGGTTTCTGCGGTAATCAACAGGTTGAAAGTCAACGAGGATTCTCTGTTTTTTTCTGCCCTTCTTCTGGCTGCCTGCACCGCACGAAGGGATGCGTCTCTCTGTACCCGTCTTCTTTCTTCTCTGGGTTAAAGCCCTGACATTGAAAAACCTCAATTACTCCGTCCCCGAGGAGCAGGGACCCGGCACTGTGATAGGAAACATAGCGAAAGACGCCGGCTATGGGACCGTAGAGCGAGGGAAGAAGTCCAACTTCAGAGTTCTGGAGAATTCTGCACCACATCTGGTGGACGTTGACCCGGAGAGCGGGCTGATCTTCACCAAACAAAGGATTGACAGGGAGACGCTGTGCAGGCGCAACCCCAAGTGCCAGCTCTCCATGGAGGTGTTCGCCAACGACAAGGAGATATGCATGATCAAGATCGATATACTGGACATCAACGACAACTCGCCCAGTTTCCCCTCAGATCACGTTAACATCGACATCTCGGAGAACGCGGCGGCTGGAACGCGCTTCCCGTTGACTATCGCACATGACTCTGACTCCGGGGAGAACGGGATAAAGACCTACCAGGTCACCAGAGATGATTTCAACACCTTTTCATTGGATTTAAAAGTGAGGGGCGACGGGACCATATATCCAGAGCTGGTGGTTCAGAGACCTTTGGATCGAGAGGATCAGAGTCATCACACCCTCCTCCTCACTGCCATCGACGGCGGGGAGTATCCCAGATCGGGCTCCATGCAGATCAATGTGAGAGTGACCGATTCCAATGACAATAGCCCCGTTTTCGAAAAATCCTCCTACGTGCTGGAGATCCCGGAGAATTCTCCGCCGGGGAAAGTGCTCATAGATCTGAACGCCACCGACCAAGACGAGGGCAGCAACGGCCAGGTGGTTTATTCCTTTACTGGATATGCATCTGAGAGAATCCAAGATTTATTCTCCATAGACCCAAACACTGGCGTAATCAAGGTCCAGGGAGAAATTGACTATGAAGAGAATCCAATTATTGAGTTTGATGTGCAGGCGAAAGATCTGGGGCCCAACCCGATTCCAGGTCACTGCAAAATAAGCGTCAAAGTTCTGGATAAGAACGACAACTCGCCAATAATAAGTTTCGTGTCTGTGCGACAAGGAGCCATCAGTGAGGCGGCGCCCCCAGACTCTGTCATCGCGCTGGTCAGGGTGACGGACAAAGACTCGGGCCGCAACGGTCAACTGCAGTGCCGGGTGCTGGGAAACGTGCCGTTCAGACTGCAGGAGAACAACGACAACTTCTACACGCTGCTCACAGACAGACCTCTGGACCGGGAGATGAAAGACGAATACAATGTGACTATAGTGGCGAGAGATAATGGGATCCCCTCTTTGAATTACACCAAGTCATTCACTGTGAAGATCTTAGATGAGAACGACAATGCACCTCGCTTCACCAAGACTATTTATGTGCTACAGGTGCCTGAGAACAACATCCCGGGGGAGTATCTGGGCTCCGTTTTAGCTCACGACCCAGATGTGGGTCGAAATGGAACAGTGTCCTACTCCATCCTGCCGTCGCACATCGGAGACGTGTCGGTGTACACGTACGTGTCGGTGAATCCCACTAACGGAGCCATATACGCCTCGCGCTCCTTCAACTACGAACAAACCAAATCCTTTGAGTTCAAAGTGCAGGCAAAAGACGCAGGATCTCCTCACATGGAGAGCACCTCCATCGTCAGGGTCAACATCCTGGATGTAAACGACAATCTCCCGGTCATCATCTTGCCCCTGCTGCAGAACGATACCGCGGAAATCCCAGTGCCTCGGAACGTGGGCATCGGCTACATCGTGGCCACGGTGAAGGCGGTGGATCACGACCACGGAGAGAGTGGCCATTTGACCTACGAGATCACAGAGGGAAACGACGACCACCTGTTCGAGATGGATCCGGTGGGAGGCGAGGTCAGAACCGCCCACGCTCTTTGGGAGGAAGTGGCCCAGGTGGTTGAGCTGGTGGTGAAGGTAACTGACCACGGCAAGCCCCCCTTATCTGCCGTGGCTAAGCTGATCATTAAGGCGAACACAGAGACGGCGCCAGGAGGGGGCTCCAGCGCGAGCGGGGAGCAGCAGCACTGGGATGTATCCCTGCCCCTCATAGTTACCCTCTGCATTATCTCTGTCATGCTCTTAGCAGTCATGACTGCCATCGCTGTCAAGTCCAAGCATCAAGATAAGGAGACGGGGAATTATAACTGCCGCATGGCTGAGTACTCCAATCCTCCAGTGGGGAAGGGCAAAAAGAAAAGGATCAACAAGAGTGACATCATGCTGGTGCAGAGTGAGATGGAGGAGAGAGATTCTGCCAGCCGGATGAACGTGGTGAGCAGCCCCTCACTCATCACTTCACCCATATGTTTTGACTACCAGAGCCCCCTGCCACTCACGCTGCCCAGGTCAGAGGTCATGTACCTGAAAACCACCCCAAACAGCCTGACAGTCCCCCGAGCCGGCTGCCACTCCAGCTTTGCCGGGCTTAGCACAGACACTCCAGCGAATAGGATGTCAGTGATACAGGTAAGGAGGATGCTGCACTGTATTCTTTATCTGCCCTTTATTCTGGCTTATCTGCACCTGCTGCTTTGCCATACAAATCTGACAAAAGAAAAGTAATTGACTGAAAAAGAGACTCACCCTGAGCGGATATCATTATTATAATCGGGCTTTTCTCCCCCCCCACCCCACCCCCCCTTCCTGATGTCATGACAGTAAGAAGTATTCTCCGGGTGTATAAAGCATGATATAGCAACTGGGGGCGTCAGAGCGCATATGGCGTTTCACTAAAGAGGGCTTTACTTTTTTTCCCTCCTCTTCTCTTTCTCAAGGAATCATTTTGGAAAGCGGCTCCATTGTGAGCGGCTTTTTGAAAAATGGTACAGGTGGTCTGCATAATCAGAGAGTCCTCTCAGTCAGACATGCAAACAGTGTGAGTCTTGAACAAGGCTGCTGTGACCCTGCCAGATCCACTGCTATGGAGTGAAAACAAAACCCTGCCTGAAATGTGGGATTGGACAGGTGTTTGAGCAGCTTGTCCGATCACATTACTGAACCCATGTGCGCCAGGCAGCGAGATGCACACAGCATAACCTTACAATCGCATTTCTCGCCCCCCCCACAAATATGGGCCAGATCCACCCGTCCACATCCCAAGTTGGCACAATAAGGCCATTAATAGGGCCCAGCCTCGCCTCGTAGAGATGGCAGGCTTGAATACACCAGCCAGCTAACGTGCTAATTTGACAGCGCGGGCTTGTAGTCGCTGTTTAACACACCAGTATGATCTGTTGTAGAGCATGTAAATATGTGGGGCAGTCTCACACACAGTCTCATTTGGAGTTGATAACACAGATGACGGGGCCTGGCACTGTCACCAGTCACTAGTGTATGTGGGTGTGATCAACACAAACACATTATTCTCAAGACGGGGGGGGGGGGGGGGGTGCTGATGACACCGGCTAATGCTCCCGTCCCGTGTCTTGCCAAAGAGGCACATATGGTCACAATAGAGATGTGTGTTGTGTTTCGCGTGTCATCGGTAGCAGGTGCTACTTGGCCTTTATTGACAATAACACATAATAACATGCATCTGGGAAATGCATGAACAAAAAAAACAACAGTTTCAACAAAACATTTTTTGCCTTTCATTTTCAGACAGAAAATTTTCCCTCGGAGTCCAATTACGCTGGCAACAGGCAACCGTTCGTTCAAAGGTAAGAGGTTTATTCAGAAACCTTCCTGACCTTTGCTTTTAGCTTTTTCATCTTTGTATCACACCAGCTGACAATGGCTATCAAGCCGCCACGCTCACACAGAGGTAATTGTAAGTTATGTTTTTCTTCTCCTTTCTTCTCCTCCTTCTCCTTTTCCTTCCGTCTGCTCTGCCGCAGCTCAACATTTAAGGATGCAGAACGAGCCAGCCTCCGAGACAGTGGCCATGGTGATAGTGACCAGGCTGATAGTGACCAGGATACTAATAAAGGCTCACACTGCGACACGTCTGCCAGAGAGGCCCTCAAGATGAAAGCAACAGCAGTTAATGGGCAGCCTTTTGAGCAGGGTGAGCCGACACACTCTCTTCCTGACATCTTGAAGATGCCTAACTGACACTTGTACCAGGCATTGTTTGTACTTCATGCGCCGCACACGTGCACGCGTGCTGCCGGGGCTGGTGTTGAAGTGGAGGTCCATCAACATGTGGGGGCTGCAGTAGAAGGTTCAGTGTGTGAGATTTAGGTAAACATCATCATCCGGCAGAGAATGTTTTTTATGGGCGCATCATCGCACGAGTTGCTGTTTTCTTTGCCATCACCTCTTCACGATGAGCCCTGACCCAAATCCAAAAGGAAAAAATCCAACCTCTCAAATGTATGTGTTGAAAAGATGGTGCTGTTTGAAGCTGAGATAGAACAGAAGTTTACTGATGAACAGAAACAACAAGCAGGTGGAGATGGTGGAGGGGGAAACATTCCCCCTTACACTCAATAAGCTGCATTTGAATTAAAAACCATAAAGTGCATCTAAGGGACACAAGGTAATAAAATGTACTTCCTCAGTATAAGAAAACTCATCATTTTTATAGTTGATGTAAGAGGCATATGTCTTTTAGCGCTACAGGGCATCATCGCCAACTACTGTTAAGGACTGTGAATAATCCCCTTCAAAATAAAATGGCAGGATTTTTTACATTTTCATGATTTCCGTTCCCAGTCCAAAGCCCGTGACCTCACTGGAAACCACCCACTCTTGGGTCGCGACCCACCAGTTGAGAAATATTGTCTTCATCACAGGAGGGTCTTCTCCCCTCGTGGATGTGTTATTAGAACTGGACAGTGTCAGTTATACGACTCCCCTTCCCCCCGGTGCATGAAGACACACACATGTCACATGTTCCATGTTTGTGCTTCAACCCTCAGAGCAGGTGCATGTGTGTGTCCCTCTGCCTTCAGGGCTCGGATGCCTGGTCTTTTAATAAAAAGTAATACATTTTTTAAAAGCTCGATTTCTACCTGGAAAATGTCATGACAATAATAAGGGATATGTAGATAAATGTGTACGTTGTAGCCATCATTTTAAACACACACACACACATTTCGTAATACTGCTGTGAAGCTCGTCTCACTTCCTGTATCCACAGCTCATGGTACATCCATCGATCCTCCGTGTGATACCACCATGTTTTCACAATAGCCCTCCTCTTTTTAGCTTTGACGACAACTGAAGTCTACCTCAGGTTCTCCTGCATGCTCGGAAGGGAAGGGTGAGCTGATGGATGCGACATGCAACTTCACCAACAGATGTCACCAAATCTTACACACTGCACCTTTAAAATAATTGGAGAATCTGTTATTAGAGGCGGGTGGTGTTATTTGCGCGCTGCTTTAGGTTGCGCGCAGCCCGAGCTGTGTTGTGAATATGACATGAAGGCACCTGAGCGGGAGCAGGTTTAAAGGGATAAAAGAGTCCATTGGCTGCAGGTAGAATGTTCAAACATCTCGTGTTTGATTTAGCCATCAAACAAACTCATATGCATGGCAAAGTGTAGCTCCGCCTGTATCTGTTTTGATCATGGCATTATTTGAACACCGCCTCGCCCGCATGCATGTCTTGAATAGCACGGCAGAAACAAGAAGCGCGACAGACACTCGCAGCACAAAATGACAGGTATTTGTGGAGCTACATGACAGCGTTTCCACCTTTCGCTCGCAGAGATTTCCTCACTTATTATCACTTTTGCCATGGTTACCCTATTTTGAAAGCAGGCTTTGCCTCTTTCTTTTTTTTTACCAAAAATAGAAACGCAGATTTTTTTTTTTTTCCACAAATGTGAAACAATCGGCAGCAGCGGGAGAATAATCAGAGGTGATTGTCAATCTGTTGCAACCTGTTTGACCTGGCAGGGACTAATATATGGAGCTGCTGCTGCTGCCACTGCTGCTGCCGATAAGGAATGGAAATATGAGAGCAACTCTCGCTGGTGAGATAAAAGATGATGGCGGGATGAAGTGGTGATGTTTATCATTTCCTTGCGTGAGCCTTTGCTGGAGAGTGGCTGTGGTCATCACGGTCCCCATGCAGCACTTTCCACACCATTTACATCGCCCTGAACTGTTTGTTTGTGCCTTGCTCATGAGGGCAGAGATGGAGACGCTCTTGCGTGTGCCAGGAGGATGTGTGAATCACTCTCTCCCTCTATCTATCTCACTTCTGCTTGTGTGTGTGTGTGTGTGTGTGTGTTATGAGGAATTATGGCAGACTAAACTTGACTCTGTGGGAGGTGTAAATTCAATCACATTTTTTCCTTGTTGCGAGCAGCGCATTTCTGAGTCTGATTCAGCCCAAGTTCGAAGGCCAATCACATGCAAAGATATTGGAAGAGATGCTTTGTGCATGCGAGACGGGGGAAATTTACATGTGCTGCGCTGACGCCTGCTTGACAGCCATGTCAGTCAATTTATAGAGCTGCGTTTGAAAGATAAGAGAAACGCGAGGTATCGCCTTTAATATTAATAGGCTTGGCTAATGCCGCTCGCCTGCGTGAGGAATCTGTTTAAAAAGCAAAAGTATAATGATTAGATTAAATGCTGCTCTGTCTTGTGGGGTGACTGCGTTAAAGCATTAAACGGTGTCACTGTCTGCCGACTGGAAGATGGAAGATCTACATTATGCATAATGCCTTAGACCTGATTACACAAAAAATGTCACCCTCCAACCCACACACTCCCTCTGTCTCTTCCTCACACACGCACACACACACACGCACACACACACACACACGCACGCACGCATGCACTCACACACACACACACACACACAGGTACATCTATTGAACAACAAAGCCTCTGTTTTTGCAGATTTTGACAAGACAGAGCGATTATCCAAAATGGAGACGCCGCAGAAATCCAGTTCCGAATGCAGCAGCACAAAAGCTTGTGGGTTAAGTAGCGTTGCTTTTATGTCTTTACCTTTACCATCCCTTTAGACTCCCGGCTGCTTTGATACAGGTAATATATGCACCTGTGCAGCCTCCACTATCATGCACCCTGAATATTTATTCACTCTCACAGACACCAGATGCACAGTGGGTATGTTGCTGGGTTTTCTCTGATTCTATTTATAATGGGCAGGCGGTTTTCTTTGTTTTGGCGCATGATATTGTTCCATTCACTCCTCACCCTTAAGAGCACAGCTACTTTGTCGTGGTTCCATTATTGGACAAGGTAAATGCAGCAGAGTGTATGAAAACATCGAACGAACCCGGCGAATGTTTACTTTTTTTTTCTTGTCCGCCGATGAATTGAAACATGGCATTGAAAAGCTCCGACGCAAAACGTCCTTAGATCTCATCCGTCATCACTTCAACGCTGATACAAACATACAGATGCCGTATCATATAAATGAATATATGTATTATACAGCTACAAGACAGCACAATGGAAAACATGTGCCGCTTGCGTGTCACGTGACACATACAAAGAATACACCCGGTCACGTGTAGTCGGCTGAAATAGCAACAGTTAACTTCAGGTCCCCTGTTATCATTCATACGGAAACACTCATTTAGTGGCTCCTAACTCAACAATGCAGACATATCGATCTAGTTATTAACAGCCTCTTGATGGCGCTTGTGAGTGGAGGCCGGTTCACAAACATAAGGTTAGTGAAAGATACAGAAAAGTACAAGAACATTAGAATATGAATGGAACGAAAAGGATCTCCACAGAAACACAACGGATGGATGACATCAGATGGTTTCAACCACATCTTCCTGAACATGTACTTACGGATTATTGACGCTAAATAGTTGTTGTTTGGCAGCATTAAGAATTAGATTACGTCCTTGACGTGCAAAATATATTCTGTGTATAGTATTTGCTGTGTGAACTGTGACCGTCTGAGAGAGCGCAGAGAAGTATCTGTTTGTACGACACATGTGAAGGCGACACAAATCAATAACAGACAAAAATAAATGCCGTCCCCTGTGTGTATTATTAGTAACACTTAACTCAAAGTCCCCTGTTAACATTCATATGCAAACATTTACCCAATGGCCTCTAACGCTACAGTGCTGTTGATGTTGTGCACATGCACAATAGTGATGTGTTTATCAAGAGGTCTCTTGCACTATGCATGAGTGGAGGTTGGCATAGGAACAGATAGTGGATTAAAAAATAGTGTATATATTATTATATTCGAATGATCACGGCTCACTGTGATAAACAAATGTTGTGATCTAACAACAACAACACAATGACTTGATGTGAAACATTCACAGACGTAGCACTTGACCATTCATATTAAACCTCACGATCACTTCATTATTATAACTACCTCATAGTCTGTTTATTTATTTAGCCTCGGACACAAAGTCAAGATCAATGCTGAGTAAAGAAAGCAGACTTCAGTAGGAATGAAAACACAGCAAGTGTGTAACAGCCAAAAGAGCCACACCATTTCGAATGGACAACCTCTTGGAGGGTCAGTGAAATCAGTGCTGGGGCTGTACTCAGGGGGGCGCTGTGGAGCCAACTGACCTCAGCCGTTTGACACTCCCCTCAAAGATCAGTCAATGCTCGCTAACGTTTGAAACATTTAAAAACACAAAGCATCTGCCAAGACAAACATTGATGATGAAAAAAAGGATGAAATGAAAAACATGAACAAATGGAAGTTGAATTCAGAAAATGAATAAATTCAAATGCGGAATGAAAACAGATTGTTCCGCATTGTTTAGCCTGTATGAAAAAAACATTTTCATACCGCAGGCAGAAATAGTTCAGCCGTGTTTGTGACTTTCTCTTATATTATCGTACAGATAAATTCATCAGTCTTCATTAAGAATAACATTTAAACTAACTAAAAACTAACATTTGACTCAAAATCACAGGATGGCACAAGCAACACCCCCCCCCCCCCCCCCCCCCCCCCCCCCCTACAGGATGGCACAAGCAACACCCCCCCCCCCCCCCGCTCTCTGCACACTGTAACTTCTCTGCACCAGCATCATCTGCAGTGTTGATCGCTGCCACAGCACTGAAATGAATTCTGCCTCCCCTGCTTCTCCCTGCTCATGTGGCCGCGTGTATTTGGGTAAGAATACGTTTGTGCGCGGCTGGAAGGGAAGACAGGGAAATGCACAAAGGGGCTCCGAGCTGTAATGTAACGTAATGATGCTTCAAAGTGAAGCACTTTATAATAAGCGGGAAACCTATGTTGCGTTTCCACCAAATCAAAGCCGTCATTTTGCTCTTCTTTTTGATGTCGCATTCATTTTGAACTCCGATGCGCATCTTCAGGGGAGCTGACAGAGATAGTGGCACTGGAATGGTTTATGCAAAGAATGTAGCCATGAATGGAACCGGCGAGTCTGAGCAAGAGAGAAGACGCTTTAACAGTTTGGTGCACCGCTAACTTAATACTGACGTGGAGCCGATTAATTATTAACTGCAGACTTTACTCCTGGTACTTTATCACAGGCGGGGACAGTACAGTCTGCGAGCCTCCACACCCTGTTTGTTACAGCTAACATCTCTGCACCTGGTGAAACTCTTTCCAGCAGCACAATAGATCAAATTATGATAATTGTGTCTCATTGCCATCCAATCTCATTTGATCATCATCTGTTTTAAAGCCTTTAACCGTCCCGTCGTAAAATGAATTTCAGCATTTAAAGTCTCTTTATTTACACAGATTAATATCCTACCCGGATTGAAATTAATTTTTCCAGAAAGACGTCGTAAAGAGGGAAGCATTGGTAGAGAGCCACGACTATAAATACAAACTGTCCAGTTAAGATAGAATGAAATCACTTTGGTCAGGAACAAGCTGCAACCTCCGGCGATGACGGATGAGTCCAATATGGAAGTGGAGCCACTTGCAGTTCACAGATTGGCCACTTGAGGCTGTCTCCAATCGCGAGTCAATAAACTCCCATGTGAAAATGATCCACTTTCGAGGTGAATGGAACATGTTTAAAGCCTGGTACAAACTACAGTGTTGGTGTCAATCACTCACATTTCTTCCCATGACAACTGTCATTTTTTTTTCACAGTTTGAAATTGTGCATAATTAAGGGCGTGGCCTCTTGACTGACTCCTGGGCTGATCTGTCACACTCTGCGGATGCTGCGAAAGCACCAAGGGCCCAATCCCTCTTTGCCCATCGCCATACTTCAGGAAGGAGGAGGAGTTGGGCATCGGCCAGATAGCTGCCGAATGATTGGCCCACAATGAGCCTCATTAGCACTCTGCAGAAACCTATGGGCGACACCAACACTTGGACGGTCGTATAGAATCATATTACTGAAAATGAAAAGATGCACTATCCCACAGATCTTTAAAGTGACCCAATCCTCCATAGTTTCAACTGTAGCATTTAATATTCAGATGCACTGTTTGTCATAATATGCAGTTACTTCTGTGTTGTACTTCCACCATAAATACGACATTATGCATCGTATAAATATTAATTTACAGCAAACACGATACAAACTAAGACCCTTTTAGCGATTTCTCTTTTTTGTATCTGCTGTGTTTCTGTTTGAAACCCATTTCTGTTTATTGAGGGACAAGCCACATTTGTTGTCATGAGAACGTTGTTTATGTAAAGTGGCGTGGGGCTGCTGTGCTCATCCAGCTGGGCACAGCTGCACCGCAGAAACACATCATACAAAGGAAAAGGTTCCTCACATGATGAAATGTGCACACTCCTAAAAAAGGGGGACAGAGAAATGCAGGTCTTTGTCAGGCCGACATCTGTGTCAACAAAAAGCAGCATTCACACACAATGTGACGGCTCCGCTTACAATTCGGTTTGATCACATGATGCAGAACGGCAGCCATTATTCCACAATCCCACCCGCCATGTCAAATAAGAACACATTATTGAAAAAACAAGACTGTCGCCAGCAAAATGGAGGTATTCTCTGGACATTTACATTTTTTGCATTAAAGGTGCAGTGTGTAAAATCGGTCACAATTGCATACGGACATTTTCATGAATATGACTATATTTGTTACAAATATTTATTTTTTACATTACCCTTAAATGAGCCTATTTATTTACATGAGGAGCGGGTCCCCTCTACGGAGGCCGCCATGTTTTTACTGTAGCCCAGAGTGGACACACTAAACATCTTTTGAGTCTTAATGACAACTGAAGTCTACCAGAGGTTCCCCCACATCCAGAAGGGTGAGGGTGAGGTGACGGATACAACATGCAACTTCACCTCTAGATGTCACCAGATCTTACACACTGCACCTTTAAAGGAAATCATATTTTTCCCTCCATCATCGCAGGATGTTAATTATGAAAATCAGATCCATTGTGAGCTGAATTCAATTTGCGAAACCCTGTCCGGTCGCGCCTCCGACATTTTGTCCTGTGGGTACGAGTGCATGTGTGTGTTTGTGTGTTTGTGTGTGTGTGTGTGTGTGTGTGTGTGTGTGTGTGTGTGTGTGTGTGTGTGTGTGTGTGTGTGTGTGTGTGTGTGTGTGTGTGTGTGTGTGGGTGTTCGTGGAGTTCAGCAGCTCTGTGTGCTGGAGTTTGCAAATGAGC
>JAFBJT010106133.1:68549-80141 GCA_016785325.1 Chascanopsetta lugubris | reverse complement strand
GGGAGTGTTTATAGTGTTGTGGTGGTGCGCTGTGGCGGAGGCGGTGGCGTGCCGGCACGTAGTATCTGCCAGTCGAGTTTCGGCCAGAGCTGGAGTCAGAAGTGTTGTGTCAGTCAAATGTAAAGTTGGGACAGAGCCATAGTCACCACAAACAGGAGATCTCCCACTCACCCTCACTCCCTGCAGGCAGAGAGGCTTTATTGCCCTTCTTTTTTTTTTTCAGTTTTCTGGTTCATACTGAGAGAACAATCATCCTCAGTCTGCACAGATGGAAACGTTGGCCGTTGCTGGAAAAAGCAGCAGTGAGGGAAAGAAAGTGGATTTTTGTTTATTCATCTCTGCAAAAGGAACATTTTGAGGAGTAGGTTTCTTTACTTTGTGGAAGAGGCACTTTCTGGGTACTGGTCTTGAACGAGAAGTAGTGTGGCGTAGATCACCAGATGTAAAACCTTTCATTTCAATGCGTCAACATTGAAGAAAACGTTACCGATGCACTTTTGTGAAATCTCTGGAAAGGTTTGGAAGATCCTTGCAAAAAGTTGTCCAGCATCAAGCAAGATGTCGCAAATTTGCGATTAGCACGGCTTTAACGATTCTACATCGGAGGTAAATCCACAATGGTTTCCACGACAACAATGCAGGCCCCTAGAAAGAGTTGCAGACTCTTGCATATTTTTTGCTCCCTTGTAGAAACATTAGATCAACTCTGCCTAAGTCACAGACACATGAAAACATTCCGGAGTGCAAGGGGACACCGGGACCTTCTCTGACCCGCTGGACTTGGTCAAATTGAACTGCGTTCGTTTGGACAGCTTCACGGATACTGGCACCTGCACGTCAAATGCCAAGAACATGGGTAATGGTGCTGGGTCTTTGCAAAGATCTTCTCTGAATCTTCTCTGGCTCTTCTAAAAGTTTCCCAGAGGTTTCGCAAAATAGGGATATCTTACAAAACGTATTCAAAACCTTGCAAAACTATTGTCTCGAGGTATATCAAGCTTTCGAGTCGATTTGCATTCGATGGAGCCCGGCTAGCTGCCGACATTTCATGCTTTTTTATGGGGACATCTATTATTCACTCGTGAGGCATGAAGTGAAGTCATCCTCTGGTTCTGCAGTGTGTTGCTCAACATATTTAATGACATTAAGCTCCGAGTTAAGAGTGCAGGTGTAACACAATCCCTCTCGACCGTTGTCAAGTCATGTCGGAACGACACAGCGTTCGGTCTCAGCATTGTGCCAAAAACCTTGTTACTATGCCGCCGCTCTCTTTTTTTTCTTTCTTTCTTTGTCATAAACAAGCGAGCGAGATGGTGGAAGTGCAGTAATTTGTCTTGTCTGGTTTGTCTGCGCTTGGACAGATTTATGGAGGATGGTAGCTCTAAAGAGGGATCAGGTGAAGGAGCAGAAACCTGAGGCATCAGGCGGCATACCAGGAGGCGGGCGACTCACATGATGCCGACTGCTCTGCACGAGGCACAAACACTCAGCCACTAGGGATGTAATTATACACTCCACTCCCGATTCAGCATGGTTTATGATATTACAATGGCAAGTCTGGTGATTGGGGTAGTGTCATAAGCGCACGGCAAAAAACAACAACAAACATCCTCCGTTTTCCCGACATATGAACGGGGAGGGAGTTTCAAAAGGTCCAAAAGAACATTCCTCTCTGGAAAGATTTTCTCATGCAGGTGCTGGCCTGAAAACAGCACATGTGATGGTTGTGGATTCAATTCATTCTCCTGGAACATTTGATACATCTCTCGAAGCAGAAGTGACAGGCAGAGCCGCCGCGTTGTCAAGAATTTGTTTACCGGCATTCGAGGAAGAGGCGCTGTCGGTGATGTTGTTGGCATTCATCGGGACTGTGACATCTCAGAGGGATGCGAGTGTTGACATGTGACGCAACCCTGGATGATCTCCGCTCTGAAAACAAAATCCACACTGAGGATCCCAATTACCATATGAATGAGTGGCAACAGGAATGCATGGCACACAGCAAAAGATTCCCTCCGAAGGCAGAGGGAGGAGTGTGTGTGTGGGGACGGGGGGGGGACGGGGACGGGGGGCTTCAACTCTGTATACACAACAAAGTGTTGTCTGTGTGGAGGAGAAAACGAGCCGGTGTGTGTTTTGCTCTTCTGAAAAAGGAGCGGAGCCTCGCTCTGAAGGAATCCAGGGACTCAAAGAGAGGCCTATGGGAACCTGGATTAAGAGTTGTTGTTGTTGTCTCGGAGGAGATTGAAGAGATTCCGAGATGACTATAATAGGGTCTTACTGTCGGGGCCCACATGCCGCAGGTTCATACCGGCACATCCAGCAAACCAGTGTCCTCCTCCACCCGTTTGCATTCCTCTCGGCGCCTCGCACAAACCCGCCGCGCTCCGCCTCGTTCACCTCTCCCTCGCTGCCATTTTCGCTCGGTTCTCGCTCAGCCGCCTCCGTGCTGTGACCGTCTGTTACCTGCAGATCAGGGGTGTGATTTTTTCCCCCCACGCCCCGACTCAACGCGTCATCGTCGGACAACGACGGACGAGACCCAGCGCCACGAGGTTCCGATAAAGGGAGATGCCGTCTCGCGCGGCCTTTTTTTTTTTTGCATCACGTGTAAAACGGCAACATCGAAATCTTGTACCGTTTAAGTTCGTTCCCCGAAACCTTCGTTTCTGTGCCTGCAAAAAAAAAACAACCCCGAATTGATGGAGTGTTGCGCTTAATACTCTCAGACACGCATCTTGTCAAAACTTCCCGTCAGCGCTCCGCTGCTACAACCCCCAAAATGTTCTCATCTGTTTCCCATCAGGCTGCACAAAGATCCTGTGCTGAAGTCAGAAGTACTGACGTGCTGTTATTCCAAAGAGAAAGAAAAAAAGAGCCGAGAGCAGGATGTTCTGGTGCTTTAATACGTGTCAGCAGTGTAAATAGCTGAAATCTCACTTATTAATGTAAACCAGTGTGGTACTGCTGCTGCTGCTGCTGTTGCGCGGGGAAGGTGTTGCTCCCTCGTCAAGGAGTGTGACACCGGCGAGGCTGTAAATCTGGTGCTGTGGCCTGGAATGCTGCTCGTGTCGGAACACGCGTCCTCCTCCAGTTATGAAAGACCCCTGAAAGGAGATGGCATGCTGACAACAGCTCCACGCACAACCACCTCACCTCGACAGCACTGCATTAGCAGACCCAGTGTTGGCACAAGGGAACTGCAGTTTGGCTCGGTTCGACACATGGTTCCCCCTTCCTCTTAAAAAAGATAAAAAAATAACAACCTTAGATGAAGTCATACTTTTTCTTTACGACTTCACTTAGCAATCCTCGTAGATTTGACTCATTGCCGTTTTGCATATGCTGCATTTTCAGCGTTGCTGTTTGAGTTTTATAGTTCAATGGAAATGCAAGCAAATGGATTCGCACACGTTTTTGGGGGATTATTTAAAAAGCTGTGAGAGAGTGAAAACAGGAGCTGTAGCTGTGGACGGTATGAGGAAGCGACAGTATTTGCTGAACGTCCGAGACGGGTCAACTTGTCCTAGTATTGACAAAATGTAGGTCCTCCAAAAATAAGTTCACGTGTGTGGTTCTTGTGTATGCAGACGATTTCAATGTGTGTTCTTACAATGTGTTGACATAGTGGTTTTGGTGAAGGTTTGCTGTACATGCTCTGCCCTGTTAGTCAACACAGCTGCAGAGAGATGCCGATCCAGTCCGTTGCAGACGATGTTGCGCTCTGGTGAAGAGAAAGTTCCTCTTTCCCAACTAATAATTAAATACCAAAGGCCCTGTAGTTTTCAATCAGAGTCTCTAGTTTTGGGTCTCGGAGTGAACTCGTGTCCGAGGCCAGGTTCTCAAAAATGTTTCCTACTCTAGCAACATTTCTGTAGGTTTCCCCTTTGGACAAATAAAAGCGCTCCTTGTTCTCGTGGGCTCCGAGCAACTGCCAGTTGAGAACAGCTGAAAACAAACCGTGACGGGTTGTTGCAGCAGCAGCAGCCCGGAAGCCCGGACCCTCGTTTCAACCATGGCAGAGCGCAGGCAGAGAACACGCCTCAGTCGGTCAGGAGCTGGCACATGCTGAAGCCCCCCTGGCTTCAGCTCCTTTAGATACAACACCACCCTCTGATCCCTGCTAATGGAAACACGATGCAGGCCCAGGTCATTCAGGCGGAGAACCATCTGTAACGAACATGTGAAGAGGAACCCTTTCAAGACGGGTCTTTGCAGGGTGGCGGTGCGGTGGCGGGTCTGTTTGGAAACGAGAGAGGGGTGACGGAGAGGCCGTTGGAGATTAGGGGCGCCTTCAAAAAGACGAGGCCCCCCGGTGTCTGGCCACTGAGAGCCGTTTCATACACGTCCGGCGTTCTCTTATATAATCAAGCGGAATGCAGAGGAACGGCGTCCCGGCCGAATCGGCGACGGTGGCCAACGCAGGGCTGGTCGTGGCGTCATTAGAGAACCTACGACGTTGGGTGTTCGCAGGGGAGTCGATGATCGCGAGTCAATAGTTGCTTTCTGAAGTTTGCCCGGCAGATCACGAGAGAGCGGAGAGAGCGGCGCGCTCCACATCCATGGGGAGAGCAAATCCCAGCAGAGCCCTCTGCTCTCTGCTCTCTCTCTCTCTCTCTCTCTCTCTCTCTCTCTCTCTCTCTCTCTCTCTCTCTCTCTCTCTCTCTCTCTCTCTCTCTCTCTCTCTCTCTGCCGCCTCCAGGCTTTTGTCAATAAAAGCAGTGAAGCAAAAAAGTACATTAGTCGCAATCTATTGAGCCAACGTTATGTAATTTGAAACCATGTGATTTTTTTTTTTCCATTTCATGTACATCTGTTCTCTCTCCTCAGACTTTGAATTAAATTAAAGGTGCATTTCGCAGTTTTTTTCTTTTCACTTTGAAGGCACATTGTGTAAGACTTTGTGACCTCTAGAGGTGAAGTTGCAAGTTGTATCCGTCACCTCGCCTTCACCCTTCCGAACACGCAGGAGAACCGAGGGTCGACTTCAGTTGTCAATGGAACCCGAAAGATGTTTAAGTGCCTCCGCTCTGGGCTACTGTAAAATCGCACACACTGCACCTCGTTGTCCTTATTGTCTCGCGTGTCACTGGACATTCCCTGACATATTCTGTAAAGTGACTTTGGTCTGATGCATCTGACACGTGCGTTCACTTTTGAAGGCCGAGCCCCAAATTTTGGCCGTGTCCTTAGCGAGCTAGTTAGTGCATAATTGCAAAGCCAGGAAGTCCATAAACAAACAACTGACACTTGTCCCTCTGCGTGCCTGACAGCCACTGATTGGCGAGGCGGGTCGCCACAGTTTGCCCCTCTCTCTCCCTCCCCCTCCGGTCCAGTGTGACCCTTCTCTTTTTCCAACGCTCGCTCACGGCCAGCGAGTGCGAGCGATCCGGTGCCGAGCTCACGCCACTTCGCCGCCACAGGTTGTCGATACAAACAACCCGAGGGGCTGATCCCGAATCGCCTTCGGTGACAACGGATGCGTACTTTGATGCCTCCGCTCTGACACCACCGGTCGCCGACTCTGTAATCTGGGGCATGTGCGCGAGCGGCGTTTCCTTGAGGTACGAAAAGGAGAAGTTGTCATTATAGCGCGCGGAGGGGCTCGTCTGGGAGCTGCTGCGGATCAAAACAGTCCTTAACACGAGTCTGCTGGAGGGACGTGTCGCGGCAAGACTTTGCCCTCAGCACCTTCGCTGTCACACATGCATGCACGTACGCACATGCACGTACGCACATGCACGTACGCACACAACAGCGCTATGCACGCGGAGATACGCACATGTTTTTCTGTCAGCTCCCTTCTCCAAAAGGAGGTCAGGTGATTTGCAGGGCGGCAGTTTTGTGATTTACACTCGAAAACAGAATCCTGACACTCATTTAGAAATCTTTTGTTCGGTGCATGAAACAGACAGTGTGAGGTAATAAGAGACATCTAGTGGTGTAGCCCTGAGCCACAGTGATACACCTCGCCCCAAGCAAGTCGACAAATAAATGGTTACCGGGAGTAAATGGTCAAAGTTTGTCCAATCTGAGCGACTGTAAAAAAAACAACAACAACAACAACATGGCGGCCCTCGTGGAGAGGAACCACTCCTAAGGTCAAGATAAAAGGCTGATTCTAGGCCAGGGTGTCAAACTCAGGGGCCGCACACGAGCCAGTTTAATCTCAAGTGGGTTAGGAGTCGTGCAATCACAGCATAACAACCCAAAAATGAAAGAGTTTAACATGAACAGTTTGCTTCCTAATATTCTTTACTTTTATTGAGAAATTAATGTTTGAAAAATATCTTTTTTGTCATTTTTACACTTTGCAAGGCACCTCGGGGGCCGGTTTTGGCCCAGGGGCCGTATGTTTGACTCCTCAGTTCTAGGTCAATGATGACAAATGGTAGATTAAGGTGATTTCATTACATTAGTATAAAAAAAGTTATATTCTATTAATACTTTGACCTTGAGGTCCTGAAGGTAATCTCATTCTCTCTATTATTTGTTCAGTCACCACCGGCTGCACTAATTGTCAAACCATCTTTACACACACACACACACACACACACACACACACACACACACACACACACACACACACACACACTGAGCTCCCCCTCTCAGCTTTATTTTCACAGCTGTAACTCCAGCGGTTTCTGGCTCTTCTTTTTTTTTTTTTCTTGCTGTGATGGAAGATATTCATCCTTGGATCTCTTTTGAATTCAGAGACCACGTATTCCTCAGGCTACTGGAATGTCACTGAGGGTAGAAGGGGGAGGGAGGGGAGGGGAGGGGAGGGGGGAGGTACTGCACGGGCCTGAGAACGAGGCCTGAAAGTTCGACTTGAGCCATTCCCAGGAATTCGACAACACTGCTGCGTGTTTTGGGACCTTCTGTTTCTTGATGCGGATGTTTTCTTTTGCCGAAAATGTTTTCAAATCGTAATGTATCCGCTTCTTTTTCCGTGTGAGTCTGTAACGTGACTCCTCTCTCGCCCCCTCAGCCTTCATCGAGAATGTCCAAACCCCCTGCACTAACGGCCGTGAAGTGGCCCGACCCACCGAGCCCTCGCCGCGGAGGCAGCCGCTCACCACCATCACCGTCTCCAAGAAGCGCAACTGGCTCCAGCAGAGTTCGCTCGGCAGGAGTCACTGCCCCAAGGATGAGCTGCTGCCGCCGGCGCCGGCAACGCTGGGAGCCGAGGAGGAGGGCTCTCATCAGGCCCCGCCTCCTCCCAGTCCCTCCCCGGACCACCTGAGGCCCTCGGGGGGAGCCCCGCTGCGGCCGGTCCGCCTCCAGCTGCCTCAGGTTCGCCGTTTGCAAGGATGGGCGTTGTGGAGGTAACGCGACCTCCGACCTGAGTTTGACCTTGGGGTTCGTTCTCTCTGTAGGTCAGCGTGGGTCAGGCCAAGGTGTCCCCTCGCCCCCGGAGCGTGGACCCGGCCGAAGAGAACGACGCGGACGACGAGGGCGAGATCTGGTACAACCCCATCCCGGAGGACGACGAGGCGGACGCGTCCCACCGACCTTCCGTCCGGCTGCTGGTACCCCCTCGAACTGAGCCCGAGCGGCGGCCGAGCAGAGGACGGGCGGACGCGGGTCCCGGGGGCCGGGCCCCGGAGGGCAGCGGCGCGCCGGAGGCGCTCTGCGAAGGCGTCGGTGGCGGCTCGGGAGACGGGAGTCAGGGGAATGCTGCACATTCCACAGAGGCGATACATCTGCACAGGCAGATGCTCGCGTGCAAACCTCAGGAGGAGGGGGGGCCATCCAGCAGCAGAGCCACAGGTAAGGGAACGGCCGCCCACACCTCCGCCCGCTCTGACTTTCCTTCATCTCCTGCTTCTCATTCAACTCCTTCAGTGCCGATGCTCCGGGGCCAATTAGCGTCTCTCCTTCTGTTGCTCAGCCAGAGTCTTTGGGCAGATTCTTGCGGCGGAGGGCGCACACCTCCGCCACTAATGACAACCGCTGATGAAAATCAAAGGATTCAAAGGAATCAAAGGAAACAGACGCATCGAGCTGTTAGTCATCGCCGCTGCACTGTAGCTCGAATCAAATGGAGTCTGGGAGGTGTATAGAACCACAAAATGGAGTGGAACTGGGCTTAAAGGTGCATTCCCCAATGCATCGGGGAACCTTTCAAAATGGGGTGTTTACAAAGGCGACTGTGAGAGTGAAGTGAATATTTACATTCATACCGTGCATCTGTTTGCCGCACTTTTGTTATGGTATATGGAACAATGTGGGGTTGAGTCTCTTGCCCAAGGACACCTCAGCATGTGGCGGGAGGTGGGAATTGAACCCGCGACCTTCTGGTCAGAGGGCAGCTCCTCTAACCGACAAATAGAAAGTAGAAAATAATCACAATGTTAAAAAACACACACGCCCATTCACAAAAGAACAAACACAATTGCAAACACATAGCTAGCTACCGGATGGCAAGCTAGCAAGCTAGCGCACTGGTACAAAAACAGAGGTAGCTTCGGCGTTCTGGCATTAGCATAAACCTTTGCGCCTGAAAGAGAGCCGGTCGCTCGGTGTTAGACCGCAGCCTCTTCACACTCGAGAATTCAATCGGGATATTAAACCCAAAAAAAAAAAATTTGCTGAACGCACCTTTAAAATCCCCCCAAATTCCGTCTTGGCAAAAAAATTTGCTGAACGCACCTTTAAAACCCCCCCAAATTCCGTCTGGGGGGGGGGGGGGGGGGTTGCTGTTTTACTTGAGGGCTGTAGACAGGAGCTGTAGCAGCTCGAATCATATCCGCCCACATCGGTGTCCCTCATTGGTTGGACTCGGACAGACACGAGCCAGGAGGAATCCAGCTCTGACATTCCTCACAGGAGACAATGTCCATTCACGGAGCACTTGTGAACGTAGGTCACACAGAGGCCTCCGGACCTCTGCTGCTGAAGTGTGGGCAGACCCTATTGGAATCATGCACCGGTGTGTGTGTGTGTGTGTGTGTGTGTGTGTGTGTGAGTGTGTGTGTGTGTGCGCGCGTGTGTGTGTGTGTGTGTGTGGCCGTGGTGATGATGACAGTTAGCGCGCGGCTCCCCGTCTCTTAATAAGCTCGCTCCGTCTTCCCCCGAACTTCCGACTTTTTGTTCTCTCTGATGTGGCAACATGGTAGTTTGAATCAAGTGGCACATCTTGAGCCGAGCCTATAATTACCACTTTCCACAACACCTCTGTGGCACGCAACCAGTTCTCCGGGTCGCGCAAAGCCGGAGGGTTCAAGCGGGGGGGGGGGGGGGGGGCGGGGGGGGGGGGGGGGGGGGGGGGGGGGGGGCTCACTCGGTGAAATCCAACACGTGAAGCCCGGAGATGGGAAGTCTCTTTTCCCGCATGAACCGAACGTGCACCTTTGTTTGTCGGGCCCGGGCGGGAAGTCTTAACCCGGCGCGCGCTGCCGCATCATCTCACCAAACTAATCTGCCCCTCACAAGGACGCAGGGTTTGATTGGCGGCCCCCGATAAACTCCTTGATCCTCCGCCCGCCCGCCGGCCTCGGACTCTTGGCTCCCGCTGACATCACATGTGGCCCCGTCCTGAGGAACTTTCCTCTCAGGATTAGGATTAAGTGTGTCTCAGTGTACCAGCCCCAGGAAAGGTGCTAATCACGGCGCACAGCGCGAATTCAACTCAGGCTATTTGTGCCCAGCAAACCTCATTGAAAGGTGCGGTATGTGGGGGTCCCCCCCCACCCCCCCTCCCCCCACCCTGCATAAGAAATACACTTATAAATTATTCGTTGACATCCTGAGATACGGCTCAGGTGAGCAGCAACGTTCAGTAGGAGGTCTGTGATAGCTGAGTATCAATGTGGGAGTCTGTGTGTGTGTGTGTGTGTGTGTGTGTGTGTGTGTGTGCGTGTGCGTGTGTGTGTGTGTGTGTGTGTTCCCCGCTCCGGAACTGCCTCCTTCGCCGCTGCCTGTTGACTTTGCGACTGATTCCTGTGGGTTTGGCAACACCACCGTCCCATACTTCAGCAACAAGGCCGACTGTGTCATCAGGGAGGAAACACACACAATGTTAACGGCCTATTGTTCCTGTTATAGATTCAAAAAGGAAACGGTAGGTAGGATTAACATTGCTGTGTGTGTGTGTGTGTGTGTGTGTGTGTGTGTGTGTGTGTGTGCGTGTGTGTGTGTGTGTTTGTCTCCACAGTGCAGTGTGGCTGCAGAGTGACACTGCACTCCTGCCCTGAGCCGGTTGGAGAGTTGGGGGATGGTGTTGCCGGAGTGAGAGAGGGACCGCTCACTCTCCACTGCACCGCTGCACCAGTGATCACTCTGCTGGTGTTTACCACAGACTCAGAAACAGCCGGTCAGTGACAAAAGTGTCACATGCACGTCAGGGGCGCGCGAATGCCGTTTGGTCGCGATGTCGCGATGACGTAAACTCTCCCGCGCGATGAAGGAGATCTCGTCGATGTGCTGTCGCACAGTTTGTCGCTGGTTACCGAGGTCGGTCACGGCAACACCTGTTTTTAAACGTTTGCGTGTTCAAGCCACTTTGCAGACGTTAGGTTCATGAACTTTTGAACCATTTGTGGAACCTCTTAAAGGTGCAGTTTGTAGGATTCAGTGACATCGAGAGGTGAAATGGCAGCCGCTCGCCTTATCCAGGCGGCCTCCATTTTTCCTAGAAATTAAAACTAAGTTCAATTTGTTTGCAGAATCATCAAAAGAAGGATTTGCTGGGTACTTGAGCTGAATACGAGTAATATATCAAAATCAAGACGTATTGAATAACGTTGAAGGGTAACGTAAAAGGAAATAGCAGGCGCTGACAAATGATGTCATCAATTCTCCGTTTATGAAGTTCACATGTACGTGTATCATAAATAGGGGCAGGTCACTATTGAAACTGAACTCTTGAACCCTGACTCGCGGAAATGAAGTCCTTCGTGTGCAGCCTCAAAGCTGAAGTCCGGATTCTTTACGCTGCTCCTCCAGCGCACAGACTCCTCTTCATCCGGCCGAGCAGAAATCCAACAGAGCCCTCGTTTGACGGCGCCGGAGAACGAGTGAATTAATGAAGCGGCGCAGACGTAGACGACTCTCTGCGCCTTTAGTTCCTCTCGGTCCCACCGGCCGCTTCCCTCCTCCTCGCCGGATACACTCCAGACTCCTCATGCGCTGCCCATTGACTGGACTTTGTGTCCCTGTGAATGCTCCATTTGTATGGAGAATAATGATTGATGGACTTCGGGGGGGGGGGGGGGGGGGGGGGGGGGGGGGGGGGGGGGGGGGGGGGGGTGTGCAGTGGGGGCAGCGGTGCGCTTCCCATCTCTTGTTCCCTCCGAGAGGGGATCTTGACTTGACTTGGCCGGCGACTCAGAAACGGGATCCGAGCTATTTCTGGGGGTTGTTTTGGTGGTGCCGGCCGCAGAGTGGAAGCGCTGCTAGAGTTACAGCAGGGGGGGTTCAAACCTCCCACTTCAGAGCTGGGGTCTAATCTGGGCGCTGAGGTCTGGAGGAAGTCAACAGCTCGGAGGAGGAGGAGGAGGAAGGAGGAGGAGGGAGGAGGGGGGAGGAGGAGGAGGAGGAGGAGGGAGGAGGAGGAGGAGGAGGAGGAGGAGGAGGAGGCGGCAGAAC